>LR778267.1:49648069-49862464 GCA_902810595.1 Coregonus sp. 'balchen' | reverse complement strand
AAACTTTTTAGGGGGCTCATGCCGTGGACGACGAGGCAGCAGGAGGCCGCGATAGAGCGGTTCAGCCGTTTAGCAGAGGACGCCGCCAGATTAAGGGGGTCATTGGTGCAGAGGGAGCAGAAGGAAAGTGTAGAGGCACGGCGAGAGGAGCTGGTTAGGCAGCAGAAGGAGCGGGGGTTAATGAAGGAACCCAGTCCCGCTCCTCGCACCAATCGAGTGGTGCGTGTCGCCAGTCTGGTCCGGCCCGTTCCTGATTCCCGCACTAAGCCAGTGGTGGGTGTTCCCAGTATGGTTCGGCCCGTTCCTGCTCCTCGCATCAAGCCAGTGGTGCGCATCGCCAGCCCGGTCTGGCCTGTTCCTGTCCCTCGCACCAAGTCAGTGGTGCGCGTCGCCAGCCCGGTCCGACCTGTTCCTCTCCCTCGCACCAAGCCAGTGGTGCGCGTCGCCAGCCCGGTCCGACCTGTTCTTCGCACCAAGCCAGTGGTGCGCGTCGCCAGCCCGGCCTGTTCCTGCTCTCCGCACCAGGCCAGTGGTGCGCGTCGCCAGTCCGGTACGGCCCGTTCCTGCTCCCCGCACCAAGTCAGTGGTGCGCGTCGTCAGCCCAGTCCGGCCCGTTCCTGCTCCCCGCACCAAGCCAGGGGTGCGCGTCGTCAGCCCGGCCCGTTCCTGCTCCCCGCACCAAGCCAGTGGTGCGTGTGTCCAGTCCGGCACGGCCCGTGCCTGTTCCACCGGTGCCTGGTCCGGCACCGGTCAGCTGTTCCACTCCGGAGCCAGAGCAATCCGCTCCACCGGGGTCCAGTCCAGCTCCGGTCAGCGGCTCCACTCCGGAGCCAGAGCAGTCCGCTCCACCGGTGCCTGATCCAGTTCCGGTCAGCGGCTCCACCCCGGAGCCAGAGCAGTTCGATCCACCGTCGTCGGGTCCAGCTCCAGTCAGCGGTTCCAGTCCAGACCCAGACGTCAGCCCCTCTCCAGGTTCGGGGTCTCCCACACCAGGGTCCAGACAGGGCGTGGTACTTCGTGGGAGGAAGGAGAGGAAGCAGCGTGCCAAGGTCCAGACCAGACCAGGGGCGCAACGGGGAGGTGGAGAGTAAGTGGTGGTTACACCCGGAGCCGGATCCGTCTCCGAGGCGGAATGCCCACCCGGCCCCTACCCTATTAGGTTTATGTGGCGCGGTCGGAGTCCGCACCTTTGGGGGGGTACTGTCACGCCCTGACTCAGGGGACGGTTATTTGTTGAGTCAGGGTGTGTATATTTCGTGTTGTGTTTATTTCTATGTTTAGTTTCTAGATCGTTTAGATCTATGTTGGCCAGGGTGGTTCCCAATCAGAGGCAGCTGTAGCTCGTTGTCTCTGATTGGGGACCATACTTAGGCAGCCGTTTGGCACCAGTCTGTGTGGGATCTTGTTCCGTGTGAGGTATGTTATTTTGTCTACCTTGGACGTCACGTTTCGTTTGTTGTTTTGTCGTGTGTTCAGTACGTGAATAAATATGAATACATATCACGCTGCGCCTTGGTCCTTCTCGTTAATGAACGATCGTGACATTAATAGAGAGAGAGTTATTTGGCAACTTTAGTTGTGATAGAAACCTTAGAATGTCTTAGAAATCAAACATGTATTTCTTCGCACCAAGCCAGTGGTGGCATGACATACTGGCATGACGCACGCTTTCTGTGGTCCTCTGTAGCTCAATTGGTAGAGCACGACGCTTGTAACCCCGGGACCGCCCATATGTAAAAATGTATGCACACATGACTGTAAGTCGCTTTGGATAAAAGCGTCTGCTAAATGGCATATTATTATTATTGTCCTGCACAACAACGGCAGGGCCTAATATTCTCACCCATCAGACTATACTCATTGTAATTGGTAGAGCATGGCGCTTGCAACACCAGGGTTGTGGGTTCGTTTCCCAGGGGGGGGGGGGTATGAAAAATGTATGCATTCACTAACTGTAAGTCGCTCTGGATAAGAGCGTCTGCTAAATTACTTAAATGTAATATTGGCTACTAAATAATATGTGTGAAATAACTTTATTTAGAATGGGCCATTATCAGCAGTAGGAACAGGGGCAGAGAAAAAAAGACTTTGTGCACTGGAATAGCGAATGGGAGACGCTTTTCCTGGGGTTCATTTTCATGACAGCCAGGTTGGCTACGTCGATTGTAAACCCGAAGCAATGTGCTTAGTATTAGCAGTTGACAAATACATATAACCTAGCAATATAAAGCTGGGATCCTCCTCTTTTTAATAGAGGCCAACTATGTTTTCACATGCAATTGCATAGCCTGTAGAAATGTTGCTCAATGACTGGGCCTTATAAGAACACATTTCATTCCATGCATCAAAAAGCTGTTTGAGGAGCTGGCTCTTGCAACGCCACAGGCGATATTCAAATTCAATCATGAATTGTTTGATTTGATTTTCGACCGCATTTGCATTGATGTCAGAGTGATTAGAGGGACAATAGAGTGTTGAGTACCAGGCCATTCGTGACTTGAGGGCCGTTAGCGAGTTCGGTAGGCTACTAACGAACATCAGCGCCATTAATATACAGAGCGCAGTCTTGGAGTACATTTACATTTACGTCATTTAGCAGACGCTCTTATCCAGAGCGACTTACAAATAGGTGCATTCACCTTATAGCCAGTGGGATAACCACTTTACAATGTTTTTTTTTTTTTTTTTTTTTTGGGGGGGGGTAGAAGGATTACTTTATCCTATCCCAGGTATTCCTTAAAGAGCCTAGTTAGCCTAGTTACCATGACTCAGCGATCAGCATACAGTACCAATCCATAAATAACCATACTACAGTTTTTTTTCTCAATTGCTAACATGCATTGGTCAAAACTGAAGTCACATTGTCAAAACTCTTCACACAGTTGGCGAAACAGAAGTGCATGTGGACCAAACTGTGAATCATTTTTCGTTGCTTTCACACAAAATGCATTCAATGACCACATTCTCCGAAATCCATTAACTCTTTTCTCATTCATACTCCACCACCTGCAAAACTAATTATTTGCAGCACATGTTTTCAAATGCTAACACACTGTTTCCAAAACGGTTAAAAACACATTTAAAACAGAATGATTGCAAATGTCGTGCATTTCTGCAGTAACCAGATTGAAACATATAGAAAATCCCAGCAGAATATTTAATCATTCCAAACACAGCTGATTGCAATTTCAGCTGAAAGCCTACCCAAGTGTCCTGTTTTTAGTCCCGTTAACAAAACAGACAAAAAAGAAGGACGGCTTCGGAATGATTTAGTTTGGAAACATGGATCAAGGAAGACAGGTTGGTGGGGAAAGAAGAGGGCCAGGGAGAGGAAGAGGGAGAGGGAGAGGAAGAGGAAGAGGAAGAGGAAGAGGAAGAGGAAGAGGAAGAGGGAGAGGGAGAGGGAGAGGGAGAACGCGTGGAGGACGAAGGAGAGGAAGACCAAGAGCGGTGGTCTCTGATGAGATACGGGCCACAATTATTGACCATGTTGGAAACCATGGTCTCTCTTTGAGAGAGGCCGGTTTAAGGGTGCACCAAATCTGCAGCATTCAACAGTTGCATCAATAGTAGGAATTTTCTAAGCAAAACAACAGGTGAGATGTGCATCCTTCAATGATAATTGAACTACATATTACAGTACAATACTGTATGTTCAAATTTTTACATGTACTGATATTTTGAAATATATTGATTGTTTTGTGTTTTTCAGTAGGATTCAAAGGTTGCCTCCCACAGGAGGGAGAGCCAGAATATTATCAGATGCGCAGGAAATTGACATTGTTGACATGGTAATTGTTGACATGGTAATTGGCAACAATGCAATAAAACTGCGGGAAATTCGGGACAGAGTGCTGGCAGACAATATCACTTTTGGGAATGTGAATACGGTCAGCACAACGACAATTGCCAGAGTCCTAGAGAACACTGTACCCTTTGAGAGGAACGATGAACGTGTGAAAGAACTCCGGTATCAATATGTCCAGGTAAGATGTCTGTTCAATAACCAAACAGCGTACATAATAATATAATAATATGCCATTTAGCAGACGCTTTTATCCAAAGCGACTTACAGGCACTGCGCCACTCGGGAGTTTGCCTGGCTTCCATCACCATTACTCTCTAAAATACAGTAAATCCACAGTGTGACAGTACTTTACATTATGCATAGCTGTGCCACTGGAGATCCTGGTTCGAATCCAGGCTCTGTCGTAGCCGGCCGCCACCGGGAGACTCATGGGGCGGCGCACAATTGGCCCAGCGTCGTCCAGGGTAGGGGAGGGAATGGCCGGCAGGGATGTAGCTCAGTTGATAGAGCATGGCGTTTGCAACGCCAGGGTTGTGGGTTCGATTCCCACAGGGGGTATGAAAAAAAAACTGTAAGTTGCTCTGGATAAGAGCGTCTGCTAAATGACAAAAAAAATAATATATATATAATAATAATACCAAAAAATATATATATATATATATAAACTGTACATACATTCATCTTTGTGGATGAAGCTGGATTCAACCTGGCAGAAACACACCGCAGGGGAAGAAATGTGATTGGACAGAAAGCATCTGTGGATGTCCCAGGCCAGAAAGGAGCTAACATCTCAATGTGTGCAGCACTGTCCAATGATGGTTTGCTGTTACACAAACCACTCATTGGCCCCTACAATACAGAGAGGCTAATTTCTTTTCTGGATGACCTGCATAATCGACTTGTGCCAGCGGAGGAGAGAGGGGCAAGGAACTCCCCTACCTGACCGGGGCGGCAGGTAGCTTAGTGGTTAAGAGCGTTGTGCCAGTAACCGAAAAGGTTGCTGGTTCTAATCCCCGAGCCGACTAGGTGAAAAATCTGTCGATGTGCCCTTGAGCAAGGCACTTAACCCTAATTGCTCCTGTAAGTCGCTCTGGATAAGAGCGTCTGCTAAATGACTAAAATAAAAATATACAAAATATAAATATACCTTTGTTGTTGTGTGGGATAATGTGGCATTCCACCACTTTGCTGCACATCCCAGGATGCCAGTACTATTCCTGCCTCCATCTTAAACCCCATAGAGGAGTTTTTCTCTGCGTGGAGGTGGAAGGTTTATGACCAGATGTCCTTACTGGATGCCATGAATGCTAGGTGTGGAGACACTTCTCCTGAAGACTGCCAGGGTTGGATTAGACGTTCCAGAAGATACTTTCCAAGATGCATCGCCAGAGAAGAAATAAGATGTGATGTTGATGAGAACTTGTGGCCAAATGCAGGAGAGGGGGAGAACTGGAACACCTCACAGTACTGTACAGTATGAGTGATTATACTATACATGTTGTTGATGTTTTTTTGGGTAATTATTATTGCAGCCCTGGAATTTCATAATTTTGTTTCAACTTTTTATTCTTCACAAGTAAATTACTATATGCAAAGATATAGGAAAAAAAGGCTATTGAAGCATTTTGCTGCATTTCTGAATCATTCTTGTTACATATACTTTAGTACAGTCAATAAAGTGAAAAGGTGTTAGTCTTATTCCATAATGAAATACTGATTTATGTGAAAAATCATTCAAACTTCAAAGAGAAAAGTTCATTTAGGTAATGCTCCCTGTTGTTAGTGTTTTTTAGGCCAGTGTGTTATGAGTGACAACGTATGCTTCCTGAGTGAGAATTGTTGCCAGTGTTATGGTCGAACAAGCTTATTTTGAGACATGTATGAAGTGATTTGGTGGTTTGAGCGAGTTTTGGAGGTGAGATTAACTGTTTGGCCAAGATGCATGTTGGTAATGCAGACTGTGTGAAGAGTTTTGAAAAAGTGGCTTCAGTATTGACCGATGCTTGTTAGCAATTGAAAAAAAAAACGAATATAGCCTGTAACACATTTTGACACCTCATCCAAAGTGATTTAAAATCAGGCCTAAAAACAGACTAACGCTAGCTGAAGTGGATGGTGAACGATAAAGTATGCCAAGGTGAAGGACGAAGACAAAGCAAATGTCATGAAGTCTAATTTTGTCTTAACTTTTAACTCAAATCTTAAATTTCATTTCATTTTGGATCACAGGTAAAATGCAGCAATTACATTCATTTTCATTACTCATCAAGAGGAGGGGGGGAGGTAGGGGGAGAGGGAGTTTCTTCACCCAAACCCATCTACACCCCTCTATCCACTCTCTCCCCCACACCCACATCCCACCATACAAGTGCCATCTGTCAACTTTCAGTAAAAAAACACACTTGAAGCAAATTTTAACATTGAATTAAACTGATTTAATCAACGAGCAGTTGAACAAGAGTGAGCTAAATTTAGGATGAGGGGGTGCCAACAGCAAAGCAACTTCAGAGAGAGAGAGAGAGAGCGAGAGCGAGAGCGAGAGAGAGAGAGAGAGAGAGAGAGAGAGAGAGGCAGAGGTAGAGAGAGAGAGAGAGAGAGAGAGAGAGAGAGAGGCAGAGACAGAGAGAGAGAGAGAGAGAGAGAGAGAGAGAGAGGTAGAGAGAGAGGTAGAGACAGAGAGAGAGAGACAGAGAGAGAGAGAGACAGAGAGAGAGACAGAGAGAGATCAGAGAGAGAGAGAGAGAGAAGAGAGAGAGAGAGAGAGACAGAAGAAAGAGAGAGAGACAGAGAGAGAAGAGACAGAGAAAGAGAGAGAGAACAGTAGAGAGAGAGAGAGAGAGAAGAAGAGAGAAAAAGAGAGACAGAGAGACAGAGAGAGAAGACACATATGAGACATAAGAGAAGATGATAGAGAGAGAGAGAAGAGAGACGAATAGATAGAGAAGATAGAGAGAACAGAGAACAAGAGAGAGAATAGAGAAATAGATAATGAATACATAGAGAGAGAGACAAAGAGATAGAGACAGATAGATAATAGAGAGAGGTAGAGAGAGACAAGAGAGGATAGAGAGATACTAATAGAAGATAGAGAGAGATAGAGAGCACCAGTTGAGGCATTATTGAAATTCTGTGAGAGGGACGTAGTAACAAGTGGACAACCCGTTCACAGGCAAACAACTTGACAGTGTCTAGGAGTCATCTATAGGTAATACCACATGATACGGCGAGAGAAATCTTGAGAGCATCATGCCAAACAGAAAGTGTAAAGAAAGGGCTTTTCCTTGAAGAACGGGGAAGGAGAGGAAGGTCTCAGCCGAGGTCCAAGCATTCTGATATGTTCTGTTCAGTTGTCCCTAAAAACAGGCTTGCAAGGGCCATCAACCAGCCTACACACCATCTGTGAATGAACTGTGAGGACGGTCAAGACAGAGAGATCAATAATCACTGTTGAGTATTCCATTTAAAATAGTGTCAAACTGTTCTAGAATCTTATGGTCTCAGCACAGTAGGGTACAGCAGGGTTAGAGAGATATGCAGACTTACTGTCACGAGGCCAGGCTTAGTGAATGTAGGGTACAGCAGGGTTAGAGAGAGATGCAGACTTAACAGTCACGAGGCCAGGCTTAGTGAATGTAGGGTACAGCAGGGTTAGAGAGAGATGCAGACTTAACAGTCACGAGGCCAGGCTTAGTGAATGTAGGGTACAGCAGGGTTAGAGAGATATGCAGACTTACTGTCATGAGGCCAGGCTTATTGAATGTAGGGTACAGCAGGGTTAGAGAGAGATGCAGACTTAACAGTCACGAGGCCAGGCTTAGTGAATGTAGGGTACAGCAGGGTTAGAGAGAGATGCAGACTTAACAGTCACGAGGCCAGGCTTAGTGAATGTAGGGTACAGCAGGGTTAGAGAGAGATGCAGACTTAACAGTCACGAGGCCAGGCTTAGTGAATGTAGGGTACAGCAGGGTTAGAGAGAGATGCAGACTTACTGTCATGAGGCCAGGCTTAGTGAATGTAGAGGACAGCAGGGTTAGAGAGAGATGCAGACTTACTGTCATGAGGCCAGGCTTAGTGAATGTAGGGTACAGCAGGGTTAGAGAGAGATGCAGACTTACTGTCATGAGGCCAGGCTTAGTGAATGTAGGGTACAGCAGGGTTAGAGAGAGATGCAGACTTACTGTCATGAGGCCAGGCTTAGTGAATGTAGGGTACAGCAGGGTTAGAGAGAGATGCAGACCTACAGTCATGAGGCCAGGCTTAGTGAATGTAGGGTACAGCAGGGTTAGAGAGAGATGCAGACCTACAGTCATGAGGCCAGGCTTATTGCTTCTCATCGGGGTGTTGTAGCAGGCAGGAGTGCAGGACCTTGAGAGCATCAAGTCCACTGGATAGGGCTGAGTGACTGAACTGTGTGAATGGTCCTGTGTGTGTGTGTGTGTGTGTGTGTGTGTGTGCATGTGTGTGTGTGTGTGTATGTGTGTGTGTGTGTGTGTGTGTGTGTGTGTGTGTGTGTGTGTGCGCATGTGTGTGTGTGTGTGTGTGTGTGTGTGTGTGTGTGTGTGTGTGAGAGAGAGAGAGGAGATGGAGAAAGAGAGGAGAGAAAGAGAGTGTTGGGGGGGGGGGGGATCAGTAATCAAGTAATATCAGACTGTCTCTGTATCATTGATAATCGGCCCCTAGACGGGGGTATGTATACATTCAGAGAAGTAGGCCAATTGTCATAGCAATAGTCGTGTTGACAACTGAACAGTATAGGCTAGGTCTGCCTTAGGGCTGTGGCGGTCATGACATTTTGTTAGCCGGTGATTGTCAAGCAAATAACTGCCGGTCTCACGGTAATTGACCGTTAATGAACATAAACACATTTAGCATCTCCTGGCTTCCACGCATAGCCTACAAGCCACTGATGCAGACCTTTGGAACATCTACATTTAAAAAAAGTCTAATAAATCCATGTATATGTGGTCCTCTGTAGCTCAGCTGGTAGAGCACGGCGCTTGTAACGCCAAGGTAGTGGGTTCGATCCCCGGGACCACCCATACACAAAAATGTATGCACGCATGACTGTAAGTCGCTTTGGATAAAAGCGTCTGCTACATGGCTTATTATATTATAATATAGCCCACACCATCACAATACATCCATTATTTATTTCAGACAGGTCTGAAACACCCTGAAGTGTTAGGCCCTGATCTGGCTATGCCATATGGCTGTGGGCTACACTGGTTCATTTAGCAGACAAGATTTGCTTAGAATTCCGAGGCATTATTTTATATTATTTTATAGTATGATGAATACAATTGATCATAGCTGAATAAAATCTAAAGGATATTTTCTCCAAGCGATTTGAGGGAGTGAGCGCACATGTGGCTATTCTGTGTTGAGCGGTTAACAAAGAAACAGGTCCTCCTATATGCTTAATTTAGAGTTATTTATGCAACTTTAGTTGTTCTACAAACGTTGGGCTATATGTTTTGATTTGTAATACATTCTAAGGCTGCATGATGCGACTCTAATGATGATTTGAAAAAAGTTGCATGAAAGGCATGAGCTCTGCTTTGTTTTTTGCCCAGGCTGCACACACTTCATCAGTCTCTCATTCACAATTTGACAAGCACTTGATAATGCCTCGAATTTCCCGGCGGAATCCCCTTTGTGTGGCTGTAATGCCCCCTAAAAAAATCCATGCCTTTTGCGGCCAGTGGCCGTTGTGCCCTTGGGCTGAATATAACAATTATAATTCCCTTCTCCCGGCTGCGTGCTCCGAAGCACCTCTCACTCACATGGCTCTCTCAGATATCTCAATTCTTATTAGCCAATGCCCATCACGTGATTGGGTCCTTCTCACAGGCTACAAGTGAAGACAGACACATCGTGGACGCAACTGCGTGCGTCCTTATCAAATTCAGAGGCGCATGTTGAAGATATTGGAAGAACTGTCCACATTTACTTTTAGTCAGCCAACAAGATGAGTCGGCCTAACGAACAGCAAAAGCACTAGCCTATGTCAATCTACTATCCCCAATAGTACAAAAGTTGACCTATTCTATTCTGTGAAGAGAAATAAATATACCAAGCATAGTCCGGGACAGTTGTGGGATGTGAAAGATCCCAAATGAATACTGTCTCCCGAGTGGCGCAGTGGTCTAAGGCACTGCATCGCTGTGCCACTAGAGATCCTGGTTCGAATCCAGGCTCTGTCGTAGCCGGCCGCGACCGGGAGACCCATGGGGTGGCGCAGAAGTCGTCCAGGGTAGAGGAGGGAATGGCCGGCAGGGATGTAGCTCAGTTGGTAGAGCATGGCGTTTGCTACGCCAGGGTTGTGGGTTCAATTCCCACAGGGGGCCAGTATGAAAAAAATAAAAAAATAAAGTATGCACTCACTAACTGTAAGTCGCTCTGGATAAGAGCGTCTGCTAAATTACGTAAATGTAAATACAACCGCTAGCATCAATACAACTTTTAAAAGCAATGAAGCTGATGCAACAGATCAGAAAGTTTAGCTTAAAATCTTAATAAACTATTAGGCTATTTCTTCACATTATAAGCGCAGCAACGCGCACACTGCAGTAGACTATATGCGCGAATGTTCCAAAATGCAATCAATTAGCGGGAAAAAAAACATCCTCAAAAGTGACGGCAAATGCGATGATGCATGTAATGCTTTTATTATAAAGGTGCATTTTTGTGGTGAAAATGTTCTTCCACAAACTTGAAACTCACGCGCTGCGTATGTACAGTCTGCCAGTTAGGCTCTACACCCATTGTAAAGCGGATTAATGTGCTTCATTTTAAGAAGTTATTTGGCCACTTTAGTTGTGATGCAAACCTTATTAAAACATATAGGTCTATGGGCTAGGCTACATGAGGTGTGCCACTATGATTTGAAAAAGTTGAAGAAAAAAGGCATGCGCTGTTTCTTGCCTTAGAGCATACAAACTGGGCATCATTCACAAGTGATAATATATCATTCACAAGTGATAGGCTAATATTGTCACCCATCACACTATTCTTGATTTAATCTTGTCTTTACATATACTAAATAATATACACTACCAGTCAAAAGTTTGGACACACCTACTCATTCAAGGTTTTTTTTTTTTACATTGTGGAATAATAGTGAAGACATCAAAACTATGAAATAACAAATATGGAATCATGTAGTAACCAAAAAAGTGTTAAACAAATCAAAATATATTTATATTTGAGATTCTTCAAATAGCCACCCTTTGCCTTGATGACAGATTTGCACACTCTTGGCATTCTCTCAACCAGCTTCATGAGGTAGTCACCTGGAATGCATTTCAATTAACAGGTGTGCCTTCTTAAAAGTTAATTTGTGGAATTCCTTTCCTTCTCAACACGTTTGAGCCAATCAGTTGTGTTGTGACAAGGTAGGTGGGTATACAGAAGATAGCCCTATTTGGTAAAAGACCAAGTCCGTATTATGGCAAGAACAGCTCAAATAAGCAAAGAGAAACGACAGTCCATCATTACTTTAAGAAATTAAGGTCAGTCCATACAGAACATTTCAAGAACTTTTAAAGTTTCTTCAAGTGCAGTTGCAAAAACAATCAAGCGCTATGATGAAACTGGCTCTCATGAGGACCGCCACAGGAATGGAAGACCCAGAGTTACCTCTGCTGCAGAGGATAAGTTCATTAGTTACCAGCCTCAGAAATTGCAGCCCAAATAAATGCTTCACAGAGTTCAAATAACAGACACATCTCAACATCAACTGTTCAGAGGGGACTGTGTGAATCAGGCCTTCATGGTCAAATTGCTGCAAAGAAACCACTACTAAAGGACACCAATAAGAAGAAGAGACCTGCTTGGGCCAAGTAACACGAGCAATGGACATTAGACCGGTGGAAATGTGTCCTTTGGTCTGGAGTCCAAATTGGAGATTTTGGTTTCAACCGCTGTGTCTTTGTGAGACGCGGTGTGGGTGAACGGATGATCTCCGCATGTATAGTTCCCACCGTAAAGCATGGAGGAGGAGGTGTTATGGTGTGGGGGTGCTTTGCTGTGATTTATTTAGAATTCAAGGCACACTTAACCAGCATGGCTACCACAGCATTCTGCAGCGATACGCCATCCCATCTGGTTTGGGCTTAGTGGGACTATCATTTGTTTTTCTACAGGACAATGACCCAACACACCTCCAGGCTGTGTAAGGGCTATTTTACCAAGAAGGAGAGTGATGAGTGCTGCATCAGATGACCCGTGTAGCTCAGTTGGAAGAGTATGGCGTTTGCAACGCCAGGGTTATTGGTTCGATTCCCACGGGGGGCCAGTATGAAAATGTATGCACTCACTAACTGTAAGTCGCTCTGGATAAGCTCTGGCCTCCACAATCCCCTGACCTCAACCCAATTGAGATGGTTTGGGATGAGTCGGAAGGCAGAATGAAGGAAAAGCAGCCAACAAGTGCTCAGCACATGTGGGAACTCCTTCAAGACTGTTGGAAAAGCATTCCAGGTGAAGCTGGTTGAGAGAATGCCAAGAGTGTGTAAAGCTGTCATCAAGGCAAAGGGTGGCTATTTGGTTACTACATGATTCCATATGTGTTATTTCATAGTTTTGATGTCTTTACTATTATTCTACAATGTAGAAAATAGTAAAAATTTAGAAAAACCCTTGAATGAGTAGGTTTGTCCAAACCTTTAATGGGTACTGTTTGTGTGAAATTTGTTTTGATTTAGAATGGACCATTATCATGCACTTGTCTCGAAACAAGGGGAAAAAATATGCACTCACATATAGCAAATGGAGGACGCTTTTCCCATGGTTCATTTTCATGCCAGCCAGGTAGGCTATACTCCTGTTGTAAAGAGAAGAAATGTGCATAATATTAGGAAAGTTGAGAAATAAATATTGTAAGCCTATAGAAAGCTGATGGGATCCTCCTCTCTTTAATAGAGGCTATCAAAACAGTTTTCTCACGCAATTGTATAGCCTATAGAAATGTTGCGCAACATTTTTGATTACATTTGCATTGATGTCAGAGTGATTAGATGGACAATAGAGTGCTGAGTACCAGGCAGTTAGCAAGTTTGGTAGGCTACTAATGACCATCAGCAGCATCAGAGCTTGGAGAAGCCTAATTACCGTGACTAAAAGGTCACATGGAATTTGACTGCCGTCATGACTCGTGACCGCCGGTGTGGCGGTAATACGGTCTCCATAACAGCCCTAGTCTGCCTTTCAATGAGCAGGAAAGGATGTTTGTGAAGTACCCATAACAAACAAAAGGCTCATTTTAACTTGCTGTTTTGGCTGATGTAACTACATGAAGTTCATGATGATCGGATCTATAATAATAATAATATAATAATAAGATCCGAGTTCGGATCGGATCTCATTTTACATTTACATTTTAGTCATTTAGCAGACGCTCTTATCCAGAGCGACTTACAGTTAGTGAATACATCTTTTTTTATACTGGCCCCCCGTGGGAATCGAACCCACAACCCTGGCGTTGCAAACGCCATGCTCTATCAACTGAGCTACATCCCTGCCGGCCATTCCCTCCCCTACCCTGGACAACGCTGGGCCAATTGTGCGCCGCCCATGAGTCTCCCGGTCGCGGCCGGCTGCGACAGAGCCTGGATCTCTAGTGGCACAGTTAGCACTGCGATGCAGTGCCTTAGACCACTGTGAGTTCTCCCGATCAGAACTCACAGACTCGGAACTCGGATCTCCCATTCAGAACTCACAGACTCGGAACTCAGATCTCCCGTTCAGAACTCACAGACTCGGAACTCGGATCTCCCGTTCAGAACACACAGACTCGGAACTCGGATCTCCCGTTCAGAACTCACAGACTCGGAACTCGGATCTCCCGTTTAGAACTCACAGACTCGGAACTCGGATCTCCCGTTTAGAACTCACAGACTCGGAACTCGGATCTCCCGTTCAGAACTCACAGACTCGGAACTCGGATCTCCCGTTCAGAACTCACAGACTCGGAACTCGGATCTCCCGTTTAGAACTCACAGACTCGGAACTTGGATCTCCCGTTCAGACACACACACCAGCACTGACTATAGCTTAATTGGATATTGTTGTATGTGTATGCAATAGGTAAATTAGTTATGCAAAGTGCTAGATAGGTTTTCAATTAAAGTAACTGCAGTTTATTATTACTCAGTCAATAAGCACCATCAGCCAGCCAGAAGATCTAGTTAAGTTAACTAGAGAAAGTTATGGAGAAATCTGACCTTTCTGCAGCAGGTAGCTCTGGCCAGGCAGCTTCGTCTTGGAGCAGGTTGACCTTTCTGCAGCAGGTAGCTCTGGCCAGGCAGCTAGGTCTTGTAGCAGGTTGACCTTTCTGCAGCAGGTAGCTCTGGCCAGGCAGCTAGGTCTTGTAGCAGGTTGACCTTTCTGCAGCAGGTAGCTCTGGCCAGGCAGCTTCGTCTTGGAGCAGGTTGAGGGACTTCTAGCTAGCATGAATATATCCAGTAGCCAAGTAGGGCTAGCTAGCCAGCCTGCTAGCTAGCTAGTCAGTAGCAAGCTTGCTAGCTAGACAGCAGTAGCCAGCCAATACTAGCTAGCCAGCTAACGCAAGCCAACTTTGTTAAGTTGTAGTTGAGTCTGTTCTATTACATGCTAACATCCTGACAAGTTCTGCATCTTACCTAACATGAGTATGTTCATCTTCCGGTCACACTCACACAGTCTAATCCTTTCTCTGTGCTGTGTGGGCATTCTCAGTTGGTAAACAGTTCAATATAAATTGATTGTCATGGTCACTTGTTTAGCCCTGATCACACAATTTAGCTGTCTTCAACAGGGCAATCTCATCCACAGAGGGCTTTTGTCATGGCAGGGTTATGTTCCTGCCACAGGAGGTTGGTGCTCCTTAATTGGGGAGGACGGGCTCATGGTAATGGCTGGAGCGGAATCAGTGGAATGGTATCAAATACATCGAACATATGGTTTCCATGGTTTCCATGGTTTCCATGTGTTTGATGCCATTCCATTCGCTCCGTTCCAGCCATTATTATGAGCCGTCCTCCCCTCAGCAGCCTCCACTGGTTCCTAAACATTATTCAAGGAGACCGTGTGGATCTAGGAATGTATAAATACATCAATCATTATATTAATCAATCATATTCTGACCCAAGACCTTTATTATTTGCATCACTGGTAGATCTGATTGGTAGATCTGGTTGGTAGATCTGGTTGGACCCACACTGGGCTTTGCTGGATAAGATTTAATACATTTGATGAGACAATACATGGTTGGAGAACAAAACTGCACTCCCACTGGCTGCCCTCAGGTTTGATATGGAATCTGAACCTTATCATTCCTGAACTGTACATGTCATTACTTCTATGTTTTCCCAGGGAAGAGAAAATGGGCATAACCAGCGAATACCTGAACTTCATGGGACCGAGGCCTCATACCTGGAGACCGAGGCCTCATACCTGGAGACAGAGGCCTCATACCTGGAGACAGAGGCCTCATACCTGGAGACCGAGGCCTCATACCTGGAGACCGAGGCCTCATACCTGGAGACCGAGGCCTCATACCTGGAGACAGAGGCCTCATACCTGGAGACAGAGGCATACCTGGAGACCGAGGCCTCATACCACGAGACCGAGGCATACCTGGAGACCGAGGCCTCATACCACGAGACCGAGGCCTCATACCTGGAAACAGAGGCCTCATACCTGGAAACACTTGAGGCCCAGCATCAGCAGCAGGATCAGTAATTCCTATGTTGTTGATGTAAAGAATATATGTTGGTCCGTGGTGTGTAATGAGGAGCAAACAGACACTGCACTTGACACATTTATGAAATTGCTTATTCCAGTTACTAATAAGCATGCACCCATTAAGAAAATGACTGTAACAACTGTTAAATCCCCGTGGATTGATGAGGAATTGAACAATTGTATGGTTGAGAGGGATGAGGCAAAAGGAATGGCAAATAAGTCTGGCTGCACAACCGATTGGCAAACGTACCGCAAATTGAGAAATCGTGACTAAACTGAATAAAAAGAATAAGAAGCAACACTATGAAACAAGGATAAATTACATAAAGAATGATAGTAAAAAGCTTTGGCGCAACTTCAATGAAATCTTGGGAAAAAAGTCAAACTCAGCTCCATCATTCATTGAATCAGATGGCTCATTCATCACAAAACCAACTGATATTGCCAACCACTTTAATAATTTTTTCATTGGCAAGATTAGAACATTTAGGCATGATATGCCAGCAACAATTGCTGACACTACACATCCAAGTATATCTGACCAAATTATGAAAGACAAGCATTGGAAGAGGTGAAAAAATTATTGTTGTCTATTAACAATGACAAGCTACTGGGGTCTGACATCTTGGATGGAAAATTGCTGAGGATAATAGCGGACGATATTGCCACTCCTATTTACCATATTTTCAATTTAAGCCCACTAGAACATGTGTGCCCCCAGGCTTGGAGGGAAGCAAAAGTCATTCTGCTACCTAAGAATAGTAAAGCCCCCTTTACTGGCTCAAATAGCAGACCAATTAGCCTGTAACCAACCCTTAGTAAAATATTGGAAAGAATTGTGTTTGACCAGATACAATGCTATTTTACCTTAAACAAATTGACAACAGACTTTCAGCATGCTTATAGAGGAGGACATTCAACAAGCACAGCACCTTTTTTTTTTTTTTTTCTTCTTATTCGGGGGGATGGATCAGCTTAATATTGCAGATAGATTGTATCTTCTATCAATGTAATTGTCTGCATCACTTCCAATCCCCCATGTTTATTTTTATTTTTTATGTATATATATATTCCCCTTTATTACTTTTCAACCCCACCATCCTTTCCCTACTTGGAGTAAATTAGTGAACAACAACGCCCAGGCCTCTACTTCCGGTCTATACTTACTATCTACACCTTATGGACAGAGTTAATTTTACAATAATTATATATATATATATATATATATATATATATATTTATTTATTTTTTTGCTCCTGAACTTCTTCTACTCTCAACCTCTCCAATCATTTTCATGATGTCCATCCGGTTTGCTTCTAAATGCCATATCTTTCTAACTGTGCTCTTTCCCAAAAGCTCCCAACATACAACCTATATACTTATTATGGACACAGTATGCTTACATTATTAGCTATCTTTGTTATTATTAGTTGTTATTTGTTATTAGTCCCATCCTTCAACTCTATTCAATACCTCCCATCTATCTCTTAACACCATCCATATAGGATTTCTATTTGCCATACAGTGGGGGAAAAAAGTATTTAGTCAGCCACCAATTGTGCAAGTTCTCCCACTTAAAAAGATGAGAGAGGCCTGTAATTTTCATCATAGGTACATGTCAACTATGACAGACAAATTGAGAAAAGAAAATCCAGAAAATCACATTGTAGGATTTTTAATGAATTTATTTGCAAATTATGGTGGAAAATAAGTATTTGGTCACCCACAAACAAGCAAGATTTCTGGCTCTCACAGACCTGTAACTTCTTCTTTAAGAGGCTCCTCTGTCCTCCACTCATTACCTGTATTAATGGCACCTGTTTGAACTTGTTATCAGTATAAATGACACCTGTCCACAACCTCAAACAGTCACACTCCAAACTCCACTATGGCCAAGACCAAAGAGCTGTCAAAGGACACCAGAAACAAAATTGTAGACCTGCACCAGGCTGGGAAGACTGAATCTGCAATAGGTAAGCAGCTTGGTTTGAAGAAATCAACTGTGGGAGCAATTATTAGGAAATGGAAGACATACAAGACCACTGATAATCTCCCTAGATCTGGGGCTCCACGCAAGATCTCACCCCATGGGGTCAAAATGATCACTAGAACGGTGAGCAAAAATCCCAGAACCACACGGGGGGACCTAGTGAATGACCTGCAGAGAGCTGGGACCAAAGTAACAAAGCCTACCATCAGTAACACACTACGCCGCCAGGGACTCAAATCCTGCAGTGCCAGACGTGTCCCCTTGCTTAAGCCAGTACATGTCCAGGCCCGTCTGAAGTTTGCTAGAGTGCATTTGGATGATCCAGAAGAGGATTGGGAGAATGTCATATGGTCAGATGAAACCAAAATATAACTTTTTGGTAAAAACTCAACTCGTCGTGTTTGGAGGACAAAGAATGCTGAGTTGCATCCAAAGAACACATTTACATTTTAGTCATTTAGCAGACGCTCTTATCCAGAGCGACTTACAGGAGCAATTAGGGTTAAGTGCCTTGCTCAAGGGCACATTAACGTCATTTAGCAGACGCTCTTAGCCAGAGCGACTCACAAATTGGTGCGTTCACCCTATAGCCAGTGGGATAACCACTTTACAATTTGGGGGGGGGGGGGGGGGTTAGAAGGAATACTTTATCCTATCCCAGGTATTCCTTAAAGAGGTGGGGTTTCAAATGTCTCCGGAAGGTGGTGAGTGACTCCGCTGTCCTGGCGTCGTGAGGGAGCTTGTTCCACCATTGGGGTGCCAGAGCAGCGAACAGTTTTGACTGGGCTGAGCGGGAGCTATGCTTCCGCAGAGGAAGGGGAGCCAGCAGGCCAGAGGTGGATGAACGCAATGCCCTCGTTTGGGTGTAGGGACTGATCAGAGCCTGAAGGTACAGAGGTGCCGTTCCCCTCACTGCTCCATAGGCAAGCACCATGGTCTTGTAGCGGATGCGAGCTTCAACTGGAAGCCAGTGGAGTGTGCGGAGGAGGGGGGTGACGTGAGAGAACTTGGGAAGGTTGAACACCAGACGGGCTGCGGCATTCTGGATGAGTTGTAGGGGTTTAATGGCACAGGCAGGGAGGCCAGCCAACAGCGAGTTGCAGTAGTCCAGACGGGAGATGACAAGTGCCTGGACCAGGACCTGCGCCGCTTCCTGTGTAAGGCAGGGTCGCACTCTCCGAATGTTGTAGAGCATACCTACTGTGATGCATGGGGGTGGAAACATCATGCTTTGGGGCTGTTTTTCTGCAAAGGGACCAGGACGACTGATCCGTGTAAAGGAAAGAATGAATGGAGCCATGTATCGTGAGATTTTGAGTGAAAACCTCCTTCCATCAGCAAGGGCATTGAAGATGAAACGTGGCTGGGTCTTTCAGCATGACAATGATCCCAAATCACCGCCCGGGCAACGAAGGAGTGGCTTCGTAATAAGCATTTCAAGGTCCTGGAGTGGCCTAGCCAGTCTCCAGATCTCAACCCCATAGAAAATCTTTGGAGGGAGTTGAAAGTCCGTGTTGCCCAGCGACAGCCCCAAAACATCACTGCTCTAGAGGAGATCTGCATGGAGGAATGGGCCAAAATACCAGCAACAGTGTGTGAAAACCTTGTGAAGACTTACAGAAAACGTTTGACCTGTGTCATTGCCAACAAAGGGTATATAACAAAGTATTGAGAAACTTTTGTTATTGACCAAATACTTATTTTCCACCATAATTTGCAAATAAATTCATAAAAAATCCTACAATGTGATTTTCTGGATTTTTTTTCCTCATTTTGTCTGTCATAGTTGGCGTGTACCTATGATGAAAATTACAGGCCTCTCTCTTCTTTTTAAGTGGGAGAACTTGCACAATTGGTGACTGACTAAATACTTTTTTTCCCCACTGTATATATTTCAACCGTACTGTGATGTTTTACAAAAGTTCTGAACCTTTCTATTCTCATTGCTTCTACAGATTGTGAATTAAAAATAAACATTTTTGCTAAAAGTATTATTATATTATTGATTGATTGACTATGACTTTTCAGATCACCCAGTAATGCTATCTGCAAGGTTAGTTCCAGGTAAATATTGCAATCCTTTAGCCATTCCTGGACCTGTGTCCAAAAACAAGCTACAAATGGACAGAACCAAAACAAATGATCTAATGATTCTATCTCTTCACAGCAAAATCTGCAGAGCTGGGAAGATTGTATCCCCCATATAAATAACATTCTATTAGTAGCAAGAATTTTATATAATAATTTAAATTGAAAGATTCTAATTTTTGAATCCGGTGTCGTTTTGCGTGTCAGTTCATAAACACTATGCCATGGGATCGGTACGTCAAAGATCTCTTCCCAACTATTTTGCAATCTATATGGGACGGCTGTCAATCCTTTGGTCCTTAAGTGAAACTGATACACTTTTTTATTTATCACAGTTTTCCTTAACCAAGCACAGCACTTACACAAATGACTGATGATTGGCTGAGAGAAATTGATGATAAAAAGATTGTGGGGGCTGTTTTGTTAGACTTCAATGCGGCTTTTGACATTTTCGATCATAGTCTGCTGCTGGAAAAACGTATGTGTTATGGCTTTACACCACCTGCTATACTGTGAATACAGAGTTACCTGTCTAACAGAACACAGAGGGTGTTCTTTAATGGAAGCCTCTCAAATATAATTCCCCAGGGCAGCTGTCTAGGCCCCTTGCTTTTTCCAATCTTTACTAACGACATGCCACTGGCTTTGAGTAAAGCCAGTGTGTCTATGTATGTGGATGACTCAACACTATACACGTCAGCTACTACAGCAACTGAAATAACTGCAACACTTAACAAAGAGTTGAGGTTAGTTTCAGAATGGGTGGCAAGGAATAAGTTAGTCCTGAATATTTCCAAAACTAAAAGCATTGTATTTGGGTCAAATCATTCACTAAACCCTAAACCTCAACTACATCTCGTAATGAATAATGTGGAAATTGAGCAAGTTGAAGTGACTGAACTGCTTGGAGTAACCCTGGATTGTAGACTGTCATGGTCAAAGCATATTGATACAACAGTAGCTAAGATGGGGAGAAGTATGTCCATAATTAAGCGCTGCTCTACCTTCTTAACAGCACTATCAACAAGGCAGGTCCTACAGGCCCTAGTTTTGTCACACCTAGACTACTGTTCAATAGTGTGGTCAGGTGCCACAAAGAGGGACTTGGGAAAATTGCAGTTGGCTCAGAACAGGGCAGCACGGCTGGCCCTTAAAAGTACACGGAGAGCTAACATTAATAACATGCATGTCAGTCTCTCCTGGCTCAGAGTGGAAGAGAGATTGACTTCATCACTGCTTGTTTTTGTAAGAGGTGTTGACAAGCTGAATGTACCGGGCTGTCTGTTTGGAATACTGGCACACAGCTCGGGCACCCATGCATACCCCACAAGACATGCCACCAGAGGTCTCTTCACAGTCCCCAAGTCCAGAACCGACTATGGGAGGCGCACAGTACTACATAGAGCCATGACTACATGGAACTCTATTCCACATCAGGTAACTGATGCAAGCAGTATAATCAGATTTAAAAAACAGGTAAAAATACACCTTATGGAACAACGGGGACTGTGAAGAGACTCACACAAGGGTATAGACACATGCATACGCACACATTGTGATATTGTTGTATGGTGGTATTAAACATTTTGTATTGTAGATAGGTAGTGGTGTAATAATGTCATATGATGTACTGTTTTATATTTTGTTTTATATGTAATGTAAGTGCTTTAATATGTTTGGACCCCAGGAAGAGTAGCTGCTGCCTTGGTTTTTCTTTATTTTTACTATTTTCTACATTGTAGAATAATAGTGAACACATCAAAACTATGAAATAACACATATGGAATCATGTAGTAACCAAAAAAGTGTTGAACAAAATCAAAATATATTTTAAATTTGAGATTCTTCAAATAGCCACCCTTTGCTTTGATGACAGCTTTGCACACGCTTGGCATTCTCTCAACCAGCTTCATGAGGTAGTCACCTGGAATGCTTTTCCAAAAGTCTTGAAGGAGTTCCCACATATGCTGAGCACTTGTTGGCTGCTTTTCCTTCACTCTGCCGTCCAACTCATCCCAAACCATCTCAATTGGGTTAAGGTTGGGGGATTGTGGAAGCCAGGTCATCTGATGCAGCACTTCATCACTCTCCTTCTTGGTCAAATAGCCCTTACACAGCCTGGAGGTGTGTTTTGGGTCATTGTCCTGTTGAAAAACAAATGATAGTCCCACTAAGCGCAAACCAGATGGGATGGCATATCGCTGCAGAATGCTGTGGTAGCCATGCTGTTTAAGTGTGCCTTGAATTGTAAATAAATCTCAGACAGTGTCACCAGCAAAGCACCCCCACACCATCACACCTCCTCCTCCATGCTTCACGGTGGGAACCACACATGCAGAGATCATCCGTTCACCTACTCTGCGTCTCACAAAGACACGGCGGTTGGAACCAAAAATCTCAAATTTGGACTCATCAGACCAAAGGACAGATTTCCACCAGTCTAATGTCCATTGCTCGTGTTTCAAGCGTCCAAGCATGTCTCTTCTTTTTATTGATGTCCTTTAGCAGTGGTTTCTTTGCAGCAATTCGACCATGAAGGCCTGATTCACGCAGTCTCCTCTGAACAGTTGATGTTGAGATGTGTCTGTTACTTGAACTCTGTGAAGCATTTATTTGAACTGCAATCTGGGGCTGGTAACTCTAATGAACATCCTCTGCAGCAGAGGTAACTCTGGGTCTTCCTTTCCTGTGGCGGTCCTCATGAGAGCCAGTTCATCATAGCGCTTGATAGCCAAGTCCGCTTGAAGACCAAGTCCATATTATGGCAAGAACAGCTCAAATAAGCAAAGAGAAACGACAGTCCATCATTACTTTAAGAAATTAAGGTCAGTCCATACAGAACATTTCAATAACTTTTAAAGTTTCTTTAAGTGCAGTCGCAAAAACGATCTTCTGTATACCACCCCTACCTTGTCACAACACAACTGATTGGCTCAAACACATTAAGAAGGAAATAATTTCCACAAATTAACTTTTTACAAGACACACCTGTTAATTGAAATTGATTCCAGGTGACTACCTCATGAAGCTGGTTGAGAGAATGCCAAGAGCTGTCATCAAGGTAAACGGTAGCTACTTCGAATAATATCAAACATAAATATAAATATATTTTGATTTGTTTAACACTTTTTTGGTTACTACATGATTCCATATGTGTTATTTCATCGTTTTGATGTCCTCACTTTTATTCTACAATGTAGAAAATAGTACAAATAAAGAAAAACCCTTGAATGAGTAGGTGTGTCCAAACTTTTGACTGGTACTGTATATTATGCCCAACTCATGAGGCCCCTTGGTGATATGAGTCCTGAGGCAATTGCCTCTTCTGCCTAATGGTAAGTCCGCCAGTGGCCTTAACTGCAGCTGGGCTGAATTAGCAAGGCGCAAAAAGTCATGTTTTCATGTTCAGAGCTAATGTGTGTGTGTGTGTTAAAAGACTGGTCTTGAGAAGAAAATACACATCTTAAATAAGAATGGACCATACAGACGCACTGTTTAAATAACAGACAGATGGAAGGTTTATAATATGCATCTCTGTGACGAAATTGTTAGATTGTAGTTTTTAACATATCCTGTGTTCCGCTATACAACCGCATTCTGTCAAGACGTGTCTTGATGATCTCATTGATGTATATAAACACACACACAGAGTTTTCAGAAAGTATTCACACCCCTTGACTTCTTCCACATTTTGTTGTGTTACAAAGTGGGATTAAAATGGATTTAATTGTCCTTTTTTGTCAAAACAATCTACCCCAAATCTTCACAAAATACTCTGTAATGTCAAAGTGTAGTAAAATATTATGAAAAATAAAACACTAATATATGTTGATTAGATAAGTATTCAACCCCCTGAGTGAATACAATTTTAGAAACACCTTTGTCAACGATTACAGCGGCAACTGAGTTAGGAAGGACACCAGTATCGGCTGGGTGTATTGATACACCATCTGAAGTGTAATTAATAACTTCACCATGCTCACTGGGCTATTCAGTGTCTGTTTTTTTTTTTTCTTTTTTTTTTTTTTACATTTACCAATTGGTGCCCTTTTTTGCGAGGCATTGGAAAACCTCCCTCGTCTTTGTGGTTGAATCTGTGCTTGAAATTCACTACTTGACTGAGGGACCTTACAGATCAATTGTATGTGTGGGATACAGAGATGGGATAGTCATTCATCAATTATGTTAAACACTATTATTGCACACGGAGTGAGTCCATGCAACTTATTATGTGACTTGTTAAGCACATTTTTACTCCTGAACTTATTTAGGCTTGCCATAACGATCACTAATTAATTTGTAAAAGATTCTAAAAACAAAATTCCACTTTGACATTATGTGGTATTGCGTGTGGATCAGCGACACAAAATCTAAATGTAATCAATTTTAAATTCAGGCTAACACAACAACATTTGAAAAAAGTCAAGGGGTGTGAATACTTTGTGAAGGCGCTGTGCGCATGTCTATGCAAAGAGAAAAATACATCAAATACCGATAAAAGAATGAATCATTTTTCCATAAAGATGGTTTGTAACAATGCTATTACCATGTTATTAACACATTTATAGTAAGGTTTATTTACGCTTGTACACATTTGCAGCTAAAAGCTGAATTACAGTATACAGAAAAATTTAATATAAGCAGATTTAAGAGTTGATTGGAGCTGTTTGGGACGGGATTTGGGACGGGAGTGGAGAATCTTGGTAGAATTTGAATGCTTTGCTAGGGTTAATCTGCTTTGTGCTTTCTACTTTGCAGGGCTCATGAAGTGTGTCCTTTGCACAGTGATGGCCAGAGGATGGCAATGTTGAGTTACATAAAGAAATATCATGCATTAGAAAGCCAGCACCTGGCAATACTGAATGCAAATTGAAAGGAATTCCTATTGAATTACACTTGCCAACCAGGGTTGCCAGGTCAAGCTAAAATTTATAGCCCAATGACTACTCAAAACCCACCCAAAAGGCCTGAAACTAGCCCAATTAGTTTTTTTCACAGCAAGAGGGGAGTTGCCATATCTATACAATGAAGGCTTTTTCCATGACGTTATCGAGCCAATTAAGAAAGAATATCATAGTAACTTGTAACGACATTAGAAGCTAAATTCGGGCGTCCTCAAAATAATAATTATTGCATGACATGACGTAATAAAGGAATTTGAATATGCGGCAAGAGAACAGATAATTTGCCCTTAATAAACTCGACAGATCATTTTCCACCAATGGATGTCGATTTAACTCGGTTGACTGCTATGATTAAGCAATAAGGCACAAGGGGGTGTGGTATATGGCCAATATACCACGGCTAAGGGCTGTTCTTAAGCACGACGCAACGCGGAGCGCCTGGATACAGCCCTTAGCCGTGGTATATTGGTCATATACCACAAACCCCCGAGGATACAGCCCTTAGCCATGGTATATTGGCCATATACCACAAACCCCCAGGGTGCCTTATTGCTATTATAAACTGGTTACAAACGTAATTAGAACAGTGAAAAGTAATGTTTTCTCATACCCGTGGTATATGGTCTGATATACCATGGCTTTCAGCCAATAAGCATTCAGGCTCGAACCAGGTTTATCATGATAAATAAATCCTGTTTGTGCATGAGCATAACTATAGATAAATCCGACAGGAGAGTTTGAGTGATGATAATTGGACAGAGGATCTCGAAATCTCTGAGCAAGAAACACTTGGATGAACATAAAAAAACTAATGTTAGGCTATTTTCTGGCAATTGTGCTGTTACTATGTGCCAGATGTTAAGCCTGCAAACCATTATAAAATGGCCCATTTGTGAGATTGACTTGTCATTTCAATAGGCATAGACTACAGACTAAAATCTGGGTTTATGATTCTAATTATAGTTTGCTTGGAAAAAGGCAGGTAGCCTACAGCTCCTGATAGGCCTACATCTAATTTCAAATCAAATCAAATCAAATTTTATTGGCCACATGCGCCGAATACAACAGGTGCAGACATTACAGTGAAATGCTTACTTACAGCCCTTAACCAACAGTGCATTTATTTTTAATAAAAAAAGTAAAATAAAACAACAACAAAAAAGTGTTGAGAAAAAAAAGAGCAGAAGTCAAATAAAATAACAGTAGGGAGGCTATATATACAGGGGGGTACCGGTGCAGAGTCAATGTGCGGGGGCACCGGCTAGTTGAGGTAGTTGAAGTAATATGTACATGTGGGTAGAGGTAAAGTGACTATGCATAAATAATTAACAGAGTAGCAGCAGCGTAAAAAGATGGGGTGGGGGGTGGAGGTGGGGGGCAGTGCAAATATTCCGGGTAGCCATGATTAGCTGTTCAGGAGTCTTATGGCTTGGGGGTAGAAGCTGTTAAGAAGCCTCTGAATCCTCTGACACCGCCTGGTATAGAGGTCCTGGATGGCAGGAAGCTTGGCCCCAGTGATGTACTGGGCTGTACGCACTACCCTCTGTAGCGCCTTACGGTCGGAGGCCAAGCAGTTGCCATACCAGGCGGTGATGCAACCAGTCAGGATGCTCTCGATGGTGCAGCTGTATAATTTTTTGAGGATCTGAGGACCCATGCCAAATCTTTTCAGTCTCCTGAGGGGGAATAGGCTTTGTCGTGCCCTCTTCACGACTGTCTTGGTGTGTTTGGACCGTGTTTGGACCGTGTTTGGACCATTTCAGATAGTCTACAGAAGCCTAGACAAGACGTAGGAAAGATGTCAACTGAACAATTTAGCAGCTTGCTTAAGTTCAAATTAACAGACTAATTTAGTCAATATGAATAGCGAGGCGATTTCGCAATAATTAGTGCTTGTGTTTCCCAATAGCCTACTGGAATAGGCTACTGAGGACGGTGTCATAATTTCAATCACTGAATTAAATATTAATAATGTGTACACTACCGTTCAAAAGTTTGGGGTCACTTAGAAATGTCCTTGTTTTTGAAAGAAAAGCAATTTTTTTGTCCATTAAAATAACATCAAATTGATCAGAAATACAGTGTAGACATTGTTAATGTTGTAAATGGCTATTGTAGCTGGAAACGGCTGATTTGTTATGGAATATCTACATAGGTGTACAGAGGCCCATTAACAGCAACCATCAGTCCCGTGTTCCAATGGCACGTTGTGTTTTCTAATCCAAGTTTATCATTTTAAAAGGCTAATCGATCATTACAAAACCCTTTTGCAATTATGTTAGCGCAGCTGAAAACTGTTGTGCTGATTAAAGAAGCAATACAACTGGCCTTCTTGAGACTAGTTGAGTATCTTGAGCATCAGCAATTGTGGGTTCGATTACAGGCTCAAAATGGCCAGAAACAAATAACTTTCTTCTGAAACTCGTCAGTCTTTTCTTGTTCTGAGTAATGAAGGCTATTCCATGCGAGAACTTGCCAAGAAACTGAAGATCTCGTACAACGCTGTGTACTACTCCCTTCACAGAACAGCGCAAACTGGCTCTAACCAGAATAGAAAGAGGAGTGGGAGGCCCCGGTGCACAACTGAGCAAGAGGACAAATACATTAGGGTGTCTAGTTTGAGAAACAGACGCCTCACAGGTCCTCAACTGGCAGCTTCATTTAAAAAGTACCCGCAAAACACCAGTCTCAACGTCAACAGTGAAGAGGCGACTCCAGGATGCTGACCTTCTAGGCAGAGTTGCAAAGAAAAAGTCCAGTGTCTGTGTTCTTTTGCCCATCTTTAATCTTTTATTTTTATTGGCCAGTCTGAGATTTGGCTTTTTCTTTGCAGCTCTGCCTAGGTCAGTATCCCGGAGTCGCCTCTTCACTGTTGGGCCTAACCACTCACTCACTCACACACACAGCACTAGCCTGTCTCACTGCCTGACAGTCAGCAGCAGGTCACAGTGAAATATATATTTTTAAAGAGAAATACCATGGCGGCCGCGTTGCAACTTAGAAATAGCCCCAAAAATCCGCAACCCGAGACCAATACATTTTCACCCGCGACATTGTTTTCAAAGCAGCCCGATTTTGCTTGAAAACCGCGAACATGGCAACACTGTTGCCAATATATACGTGGCATGGTGTTAGTATCAATCCACTGCTATTCCCAATAAATACCACATCTGGCTGGTGCAGGAATTAAGGAATGTATCCAGAGAAGAGCAGGAAGTCTCCACTACTCTGATTCTAATTATCTTATTTTTATTTGTATCAATTGTTTTTATTAGTGTACTTGATCATATAGTAAAAACAATTGATCAACCCCAAAAAAATATCCTGATTCCATTAGTCCTGTTTTCCATGTAGTTGTAAAAAGGAACTGATGGGACATATTCCTTGTGGGTGGTCGTAACTAGTATTGAGAGTACTGAATGTGTCCCAATAGAATGGAGTCCATCGCCATGGTAATCCTTAGCTCTTTATCAAACCATTCGACTTGTGACATCTGTGCCTCAACACCAACACAAAGTGACTGATTGGTAAGTGTGTAGTATGTGCTGTGCCCACGAGACACCCACTCATACCGTTATTTGAATCGATTGACAGGTACATTGGTCTGGCTACAGTTCACAATCAGTCACAGTAACATAAACATACACTGTATATACCAAAAGTATGTGGACACCCCTTCGAATTGGTGGATTCGGCTATTTCAGCCACACCCGTTGCTGACAGGTGTATAAAATTGAGTCACACAGCCATGCAATCTCCATAGACAAACATTGGCAATAGAACGGCCTCTACTGAAGAGCTCAGTGACTTTCAACGTGGCACCGTCATAGGATGCCAGCTTTCCAACAAGTAAATTCGTCAAATTTCTGCCCTGCTAGAGCTGCCCCGGTCAACTGTAAGTGCTGTTATTGAGAAGTGGAAACGTCTAGGAGCAACAACGGCTCAGCTGCGAAGTGGTAGGCCACACAAGCTCACAGAACGGGGCCGCTGAGCAATGAAGTGCATAGCGCGTAAAAATCGTCTGCCTTCAGTAGCAACACACACTACCGAGTTCCAAACTGTCTCTGGAAGCAATGTCAGCACAAGAACTGTTCGTCAGGAGCTTCACGAAATGGGTTTCCTTGGCCGAGCAGCCGCACACAAGCCTAAGATCACCATGCGCAATGTCAAGTGTCGGCTGGAGTGATGTAAAGCTCGCCGCCATTGAACTCTGGAGCAGTGGAAACACGTTCTCTGGAGTGATGAATCACGCTTCACCATCTAGCAGTCCAACGGACAAATCTGGGTTTGGCGGATGTCAGGAGAACGCTACCTGCCCCAATGCATAGTGCCAACTGTAAAGTTTGGTGGAGGAGGAATAATGGTCTGGGGCTGTTTTTCATGGTTCGGGCTAGGCCCCTTAGTTCCAGTGAAGGGAAATCTTAACGCTAAAGCATACAATGACATTCTAGACGATTCTGTGCTTCCAACTTTGTGGCAACAGTTTGGGGAAGGCCCTTTCCTGTTTCAGCATGACAATGCCCCCGTGCATAACGCGAGGTCCATACAGAAAAGGTTGGTCGAGATCGGTGTGGAAGAACTTGACTGGCCTGCACAGATTCCTGACCTCAACCCCATCGAACACCTTTGGGATGAATTGGAACTCTGACTGCGAGCCAGGCCTAATCGCCCAACATCAGTGCCCGACCTCACTAATGCTCTTATGGCTGAATGGAAGCAAGTCCCCGCAGCAATGTTCCAACATCTAGTGGAAAGCCTTCCCAGAAGAGTGGAGGCTGTTATAGCAGCAAAGGGGGGGACCAACTCCATATTAATGCCCATAATTTTTGAATGAGATGTTCAACGAGCAGGTGTCCACATAATTTTGGTCCAAATACAACAAAATATATATATTCTATTCTGTGTTTACTTGTACTTTTCCCAGACTGTTTCTTGACTTTCCCCACTGTCAGCCATGGAGAAGTTACCATAAATAACAGGACAGAAGTGTAGTGTTATTTGAGTCAGTATGCTCAGTTCAGTGCTCTGAAACAGCAGAGGGGGCCCTGACCCTGCAGCTATGCAGTCTGTGATTGATGATGTCACAGACAGACAGCGAGAGAGGGGTCTCCCAGGGTGGCACCAGGTCCAGGTCCTTCTCACAATCATCTATTTCTGATCACATTTAGCACCTTTAAACTTAGTTTATTGTTGCTAAAACTGGCTATTATAGCATTAGATTACATGTAGGCCATTGACATGGAATATGGAACCAATGGAATCGTTTTAGTGATTCTATTTCTGTGTTCTGGATTCTTTCCTTACTTTCCACTAGGATCTTTTATAGACTGTCCCCACTGAAGGTCAGTGGTAGCCATAGCGACATCACAGACAGTACGAGGAGTGGTATGTTTTATTAATAGTATGAGAGAGAGAGCAAACAGGCTTCAAGGCACACAGAGAATTGTTTATTCTAACAAGGGCAGACAGACAGTTACCTCATAGCAGAGTGGTCTGTCCATAGATATATACTGTACACAAGGGCAGACAGACAGTTACCTCATAGCAGAGTGGTCTGTCCATAGATATATACTGTACACAAGGGCAGACAGACAGTTACCTCATAGCAGAGTGGTCTGTCCATAGATATATACTGTACACAAGGGCAGACAGCCAGTTACCTCATAGCAGAGTGGTCTGTCCATAGATATATACTGTACACAAGGGCAGACAGACAGTTACCTCATAGCAGAGTGGTCTGTCCATAGATATATACTGTACACAAGGGCAGACAGACAGTTACCTCATAGCAGAGTGGTCTGTCCATAGATATATACTGTACACAAGGGCAGACAGACAGTTACCTCATAGCCCCCCCTTATTAAACTGAGAAGGGGTCAGCATGGTGAGAGGGGTCACATGCCTAATGTTAGAGTTCACGGCGAAGCATAGGCGAAATTGCCGCGGGGGATGGGTGGGACAATATTCAGAAAACGTCGATTCGACCCCCCAAAGATTTCTTTCAAATAAAAAAACATAAAAAAATTTTAAAGCGTTAAATGACCTGGTATGATGGTGCATTGATCAGTTACACATTTTAAAGCTGTTATTTTTGCCCAAAGTCGACCTTTAAAGTAACTGTCCAGTGTTTCCAGATTTCTATGAAATATGATCTATAATTTAATTACAATATGAGTGAAATCGTTTTAAAAATAATAATAATAATTGGAAGGAAAACTGTTATAAAAGCAGCTTTTCTGTTTTGGAATGGTGTGTGCGTACCCTAACAACATAATGGTGTGTGCGTACCCTAACAACATAATGGTGTGTGCGTACCCTAACAACAGAATGGTGTGTGCGTACCCTAACAACATAATGGTGTGTGCGTACCCTAACAACAGAATGGTGTGTGCGTACCCTAACAACAGAATGGTGTGTGCGTACCCTAACAACAGAATGGTGTGTGCGTACCCTAACAACAGAATGGTGTGTGCGTACCCCAACAACAGAATGGTGTGTGCGTACCCTAACAACAGAATGGTGTGGGCGTACCCTAACAACAGAATGGTGTGGGCGTACCCTAACAACAGAATGGTGTGTGCGCACCCTAACAACAGAATGGTGTGTGCATACCCTAACAACAGAATGGTGTGGGCGTACCCTAACAACAGAATGGTGTGTGCATACCCTAACAACAGAATGGTGTGTGCATACCCTAACAACAGAATGGTGTGGGCGTACCCTAACAACAGAATGGTGTGTGCATACCCTAACAACAGAATGGTGTGTGCATACCCTAACAACAGAATGGTGTGTGCATACCCTAACAACAGAATGGTGTGGGCGTACCCTAACAACAGAATGGTGTGTGCGCACCCTTACAACAGAATGGTGTGTGCATACCCTAACAACAGAATGGTGTGGGCGTACCCTAACAACAGAATGGTGTGTGCATACCCTAACAACAGAATGGTGTGTGCATACCCTAACAACAGAATGGTGTGTGCGTACCCCAACAACAGAATGGTGTGGGCGTACCCCAACAACAGAATGGTGTGGGCGTATACCAGTCATTAAAAATATTAATGCAATAGACTGCTGATTGGCCAGCTCATCCTCCTCAGGAGGAAAACATCATCCTCTATGAGGAAATAGGAAGCATTTTTTAAACGGTCTGTTTGAGATACAAGTTTGTGGTATTTTTTTTTTTTAAGTGTTTTTTCTCCAATTTATGCTTTAGCCACAAATACAAGTATAGAATGAGTCAACAAAATTATTTGGGTACGAATTAATAGAATATTAACTTTTAAAAGTGAGATTTTCACTGGGCAGTTACTTTAAAACTGCATAATTTTCTCTCAGTTTCATGGCAAAATGTGTAGAATAGCATTATAAAACTACACATTTTCACTCTGCCCCATGGCAAAACGTGTTGAAATGCAGGAAGTTAGCTGTTTCCCCCCCCCATAAAAAGGTTTAACCTTGGGGGACCTTCCACTTATATTGTGTTTTCAAAATACCCCTCAAGAGAGGCATTATGTCATGTCAAACTGTAAAGAATTGCAGGAAATGCATTTTGAAATGTTTTAAAATCCCCCGTCTACTGTTCGTCCCCCCTAATATCTACACCACAATTTCGCCCCCGTGAGATGAAGACCACTGTCCTGTCCTGTCAATCAGGCCATGTAGGAAACAGAGGCCCTCTGTCGATGTGTGGGGAAAGAATCAGATATCAAAGTCAAGGTTCATTAGGAACTAAATGGAAGAAAAACGGACAGAAAGAGGGCGGGACTTGTCCAATAAGAAGTGCTCATTTTTGCTTTCCATAAAAAACGCTCCAGTGCCCCCGACTGAACATGACCTGGTTTTCACTGTATCCTCATGCTCTAGTCCAGCCCATATCTGTCTGTCAAATAGAAAACAGTCAGTTACTCAGCGTTAAGACCCCAGCGTTAAGACCCCAGCGTTAAGACCCCAGCGTTAGCAGTGAGTGAGAACTGATCCCAGTGCAACTAGGCTTACTCTGTGAAGACCTGTGTCTAAATGAAGGATTACTCTGACCCTTGAGGCGGAAATTATAGCATATACACTTTTCATTTTCACATTAACACTAAAGATGAGGATTTGACCTGCATTAAGTACACACATGCAGTACTTTTACGGTACTTCAGTGTCTTTTAAATGGAATTATTGTATTTTATTCAAAATACATAAAATGTTACACCTGGCAACAGATACATATACCAAAATGCAGAGGACGCATACAGTCAAGAGACTTGTTTCCATTGTGGCCCTTCATTGCTAAAGGGCTGCAGGGCAAAATCCAGTGTAATGGACTCATGGTTACTCTATGCTACACTTCGCTCAGGATTTTACAGTGAGTGCATGCATAGAATGTGATCCCAACGGAAATGAAGCCCATGGTGTTGCAAGGTTTCTAAAGTAGGCATCGCCCCCTCTTCTCCCCGATGAGACGGCAACATCTGGGTCTCCAAATTAGACCAATAGGCACCAGGGCACCCTTTCACCTTTCATCACCCCATCTGGGTCTCTGCTTGACCACTCTGGACAGACTTATCTCATGGTGCAACGATGGCCCCTGAACCCTCTCTGTCCCAGTCACGGTGGGGGTTTACAACAGAAATGTGAACACCATTTCTATCCATTTCTGTTCTTCAAGGGCCAGGCTGCTGGTCTGTTCTTGGAGAAGGGAACAGATCCAGTGTAAAGTTACTAAAGGCCTTAATGCTCTGGTGTTCAAACCCCTCTCAAAATTTCATTTAGTCATCATAGCCTGCAGATTACGTTCCATACAATTTGACACATCAGAAATATACCAGCAGGAGGACTACATTGTCCAAACATTATATACTACCGGTGTCATCTCAGTCCCTCTGCTTTAGCCGATAATGATCCAACCTTCCAACACACCCACTCACTGCAGTTGAGATGCATGATTTACAGAACTGGCATGCAGTACACGCCCTGCTCTCTCTCTGTCTCTTCAACAAATAGATGTCAGAGGAGAGAGAGAGAATCATTTTAATACTTGAGTCACGTTCAGTGTGGACAATAAATTAATTGAGTTCATAATACGCTTACTAATGAGCTTAAATTAATGCCAACAGACGGAACGTTTATGTCAGATCTGAACAGACTCATCTTCACCACTTTTGCATAACTTTAATTTTACATAACCGTAACATAATTTTACATAACCGTAACATAATTTTACATAACCGTAACATAATTTTACATAACCGTCTGTTACAGATAGAGGACAAACCCATTGATCAAAGTTAAATAAAGCTATTTTCTATCTGAGACTGGCGGGAGTAAAATAAAGATTTTATACCCGTTCTGTTCATTCAGAGGAATATATTAATAGAGCTTTTAAAGCCCAGAGCAATATGGTGTAATAAATCCTTAATGACTTCTCTCTCTCAGTTTGTTATAAACAGCTGCAAGTGCCCTCCCAGAAACTAGGCTTAAAATCAGAAAACTGAACAATTCAGCCGTAGGTATATTTAAAACTGGAACTAACAGGACAGCACATAGGTAGATATAGATCTAACCTGGAACTAACAGGACAGCAGTAGATATAGATCTAACCTGGAACTATCAGGACAGCACAGCAGTAGATATAGGTCTAACCTGGAACTAACAGGACAGCAGTAGATATAGGTCTAACCTGGAACTAACAGGACAGCAGTAGATATAGGTCTAACCTGGAACTAACAGGACAGCAGTAGATATAGGTCTAACCTGGAACTATCAGGACAGCACAGCAGTAGATATAGGTCTAACCTGGAACTAACAGGACAGCAGTAGATATAGGTCTAACCTGGAACTAACAGGACAGCAGTAGATATAGATCTAACCTGGAACTAACAGGACAGCAGTAGATATAGGTCTAACCTGGAACTAACAGGACAGCAGTAGATATAGGTCTAACCTGGAACTATCAGGACAGCAGTAGATATAGGTCTAACCTGGAACTAACAGGACAGCAGTAGATATAGGTCTAACCTGGAACTAACAGGACAGCAGTAGATATAGGTCTAACCTGGAACTAACAGGACAGCAGTAGATATAGGTATAACCTGGAACTAACAGGACAGCAGTAGATATAGGTCTAACCTGGAACTAACAGCACAGCAGTAGATATAGGTCTAACCTGGAACTATCAGGACAGCAGTAGATATAGGTCTAACCTGGAACTATCAGGACAGCAGTAGATATAGGTCTAACCTGGAACTATCAGGACAGCAGTAGATATAGGTCCAACCTGGAACTAACAGGACAGCAGTAGATATAGGTCTAACCTGGAACTAACAGGACAGCAGTAGATATAGGTCTAACCTGGAACTATCAGGACAGCAGTAGATATAGGTCCAACCTGGAACTAACAGGACAGCAGTAGATATAGGTCTAACCTGGAACTAACAGGACAGCAGTAGATATAGGTCTAACCTGGAACTATCAGGACAGCAGTAGATATAGGTCCAACCTGGAACTAACAGGACAGCAGTAGATATAGGTCTAACCTGGAACTATCAGGACAGCAGTAGATATAGGTCTGACCTGGAACTAACAGGACAGCAGTAGATATAGGTCTGACCTGGAACTAACAGGACAGCAGTAGATATAGGTCTAACCTGGAACTAACAGGACAGCAGTAGATATAGATCTGACCTGTAAGAATTTTAGTCCAGTATGCTACTGCATTCCAAGAAAATATGTTTATTGGGTAATAGATAACAACTCTACTCCACCTAAACAACATTTAAGTGTCATATTTAACAAAAACATTTTTTTTTACAAAACAGTTAAAACTCAGTGAGAACCAAAAACACACTTAATTGTGATCAAAATCAAATGTAAACAAATAGAAAACAATGACAGGTCAAAACAAACGAAAACAAAAGACCAACAACATTTACGATGAACAAACTCTGTTGATAAACGTCTCAAAGGCTCCAGGGACCCTAGTGTGGATGATACTTTTTTTTTTTTTTTACCATAACAATATAATTCAACAAACTAACATCTAGATGTCCTGCTTGTACAGATATGAAAGAGAACCAAAAAAATGTACTCTATGTATATTTAAATTTAAGCATCACATAAACTGGTTGATACATAACAGTACATCATTCTACCTGTGATTGTTATTGCTATAATGCCACAGCACAAATACTGCTGGTATAGTAATCCAAAGCAGTACACAGAGGTGCTCCACTGAACAAAAGTCAATAATGTGGATTCTTCATTGCCATATTGTTATCATACATTGACAATATCATAGTTGCATAATAGTTGTCTTGCTATAATACAGTATATAGGAAGACCCCTGAGAAGAGACATTGTTGCGATCCTATCCTCTGTCCTTTCTCTTCAAGTGTACACTTGTGCTTTTTAAAGGCATTGGATTGGTATAAGCCTGTGCTAGAGTTTCCATGACATTTCTTACACCAGTCCTTTCCTTTGAAATTCATGTAGGGTAGAGAACTCTTTAGGAGAAAGGACAGAGAATTGGAACGCATCGAGTTCTCTATGTAGGACCCCCAGTCAGTCCCCTCTCTATATATGTCTCTATGTAGGACCCCCAGTCAGTCCCCTCTCTATATATGTCTCTATGTAGGAACCCCCAGCCAGTCCCCTCTCTATATATGTCTCTATGTAGGACCCCCAGTCAGTCCCCTCTCTATATATGTCTCTATGTAGGACCCCCAGTCAGTCCCCTCTCTATATATGTCTCTATGTAGGACCCCCAGTCAGTCCCCTCTCTATATATGTCTCTATGTAGGACCCCCAGTCAGTCCCCTCTCTATATATGTCTCTATGTAGGACCCCCAGTCAGTCCCCTCTCTATATATGTCTCTATGTAGGACCCCCAGTCAGTCCCCTCTCTATATATGTCTCTATGTAGGACCCCCAGTCAGTCCCCTCTCTATATATGTCTCTATGTAGGACCCCCAGTCAGTCCCCTCTCTATATATGTCTCTATGTAGGACCCCCAGTCAGTCCCCCTCTCTATATATGTCTCTATGTAGGACCCCCAGTCAGTCCCCTCTCTATATATGTCTCTATGTAGGACCCCCAGTCAGTCCCCTCTCTATATATGTCTCTATGTAGGACCCCCAGTCAGTCCCCTCTCTATATATGTCTCTATGTAGGACCCCCAGTCAGTCCCCTCTCTATATATGTCTCTATGTAGGACCCCCAGTCAGTCCCCTCTCTATATATGTCTCTATGTAGGACCCCCAGTCAGTCCCCTCTCTATATATGTCTCTATGTAGGATCCCCAGTCAGTCCCCTCTCTATATATGTCTCTATGTAGGATCCCCAGTCAGTCCCCTCTCTATATATGTCTCTATGTAGGATCCCCAGTCAGTCCCCTCTCTATATATGTCTCTATGTAGGATCCCCAGTCAGTCCCCTCTCTATATATGTCTCTATGTAGGATCCCCAGTCAGTCCCCTCTCTATATATGTCTCTATGTAGGATCCCCAGTCAGTCCCCTCTCTATATATGTCTCTATGTAGGACCCCCAGTCAGTCCCCTCTCTATATATGTCTCTATATAGGACCCCCAGTCAGTCCCCTCTCTATATATGTCTCTATGTAGGATCCCCAGTCAGTCCCCTCTCTATATATGTCTCTATGTAGGACCCCCAGTCAGTCCCCTCTCTATATATGTCTCTATGTAGGACCCCCAGTCAGTCCCCTCTCTATATATGTCTCTATGTAGGATCCCCAGTCAGTCCCCTCTCTATATATGTCTCTATGTAGGATCCCTATCGCCAGTAAAATGTCCAAATGTAAAATGGGTAATCCACTGTGCACAGATGTCATTTCAACGTCTAGTTTTGAAATCCCCAAGAATTTGAACTGTTTTAACAGTAATATATATATATATATATATATATATATAATCACCAAATTAGTTTACGTTTTTGCAAATCAAATCAGTTTTCCACATTGATTCAACGTCATCACATTGATATATATATTATTATTTTTTATGTGGAAACAGCGTTGTTTCAACCAGTTTGTGCCCAGTGGGAACTTGTCACTCAGAGGCTGCCCCACGACTTGTTGAGATACACCTCTCCACCACCCCGACCTGTCTCCAGGAGTCTATTACCATTTTCCTCCCAGTGTAGGATCTCTCCGTCCTCCACCAGCACGAACTTCCATTCCACCTGCCTCTCCGCGGGGAGGGCGACCCAGCTGGCCCAGAACCCGTCCTGGGCCCTCTCCAGCGGAACGAAGCCCGTCCAGCTCCCCAGCTCCGGCAGGTTTCCAGTCACAGCCAGCTCCTGCCAGGGAGACTGGGTGCGGTAGTGGACACAGAACCTCACCCGTACAGTCTTGGATTTGATGGGAAGCAGAGCTGCCATCTTCTTCTTCCTATGTAGGTCTCCGTCTAGTGATACAGGTGTGGTTCCTGTTTCTTTGACCTCCTTGGATGTGGTTGCATCAGCCACTGTTGGATCATCTGAATTGTGATGTGTTTCTGTGGGATGATGCTCCGCCTCAGCAGAGCAGTCGATGGACGAGTGGCTTATCCTCACCCATGGTGAGTCACTGTTGCCCTCTGTGTCTGTGCCGCTGACTGTCATCCATTCATTGTAGTCCATCGTGGCTTCCATGATGTTTATTTCAACTTTCTCATAACTCTCCTCTATGTGTGTGTGCTTGCTCTTAATGTCAACGATCTCTCCTTTCCTCTCCTCCTCCACACGTGTCTCTCTAACCTCTGTTGGCTGGCTCAACCCATCAATGACATAGCCATGAAGTAGACAGTCCTTCCTCCAAAGGTCCTTAACCATAGCTTCCACCTCAAGATCCTCTACCATAGCGTCTTTCATATCGTCTTCTACTGTCCTCTCAGTGACTGACGGCACATGGCTGGTTACGTCAGCACCTGTCCATTCTACTTCCTGTATCTCTGTATCACACACATGGTCAGTGTCACTCAAAGCCACCTCAGGGAGATTTTCATCCTGAGGTTCATTGTCAAAGGTAACGTGACTGTTTGCCTCAACGTCTGTCCATCCTACTTCCTGTATCTCTGTATCACACACAAGGTCACGTTCTTTAGTCTTAGTGTCAGTCAGTATCATCTCAGGTACATTTTCATTGGGATGTTCTGGTTCCTGAGTGTCGCTGACAAAGGCACCCCGGCTGTCCATATAATCACTTGGGCATTCTACTTCCTGTTCCTGTATCTCTGTATCACACTCATGTTGGTCATCCAGAGGTTCTTTAAGGTCAGTGTTACTCAATATCTCAGTGATATTTTCACTGGGATGTTCTGCACGTTCAGTGATTACCTCATCTGGATATTCTACTCCTACTTCCTCGCTTTCCACCTCATACACATGTTCAGGTTCTATCCGGTCAGTGTCACTCAATCTCATCTCAGGGAGATTTTCACTTTCCTGGACGTTGGCAAAAGCAACATGGCTGTGTCCATCATCATCCGGATATTCTCCTTTCTCCATCTCCACATGCGACACACGTTCAGTGTCAGTCAACGTCATCTCCGGCCTCTCTTCCTGAGGCTCGTTGGAAAAGACAACACGGCTGGTCATGTCATCATCTGGGTATTCTACTTCCTGTATCTCTGTATAACACACATGGTCAGGCAGAGGTTCTGTAAAGTCAGTGTCGGTCAATATCATCTCAGTGGCAACACGGCTGGTCATATCATCTGGGTATTGTACTTCCTGTATCTCTGTGTAACACACATGGTCAGGTTCTTGAAGGTCGGAGTCAGTCAATTTCACGTCAGGGAGATTCTCATTGAGATCTTCCAGATCTCCCTGAGGCTTGACGGCAGAGGCATGTAGATGGTTTACCTCAGACTCCTCCTCTGTGCTCTCACATTGACAATCATCACTCAGTTCAACTTCCTTCAAACCCTCCTCGTCCTGGTTATACACTCCTGTACCCTTGTTATGTCCAGATGTATCGTTTATGTCGCTGAGGGAACGGTGACTGGTAGTAGCCTGTTCCACCTGATCCAGGGTATGGTCAGAATGGGACTCGGCGTCCTGACATAAGCCTTCGTAGAACTGACATAAGCATTCACTGCAATGACACAAGCCTTCACAGACCTGACATAAGCCGTCATAGTGCTGACATACGCCTTCACAGTGCTCTTCAGGTTGAGAGCCGAGGTGAAACTCTTCAACGATCTGCCACTCAGCATATGACTCCCACGTGTAAGGACCATCGCTCTCATTGGTTGTTGTTCGGACCCGTCTAATGGGTTCTAGATCCTCATTGGTTGCTGTTCGGGTCCGTCTAATGGGTTCTAGATCCTCATTGGTTGCTGTTCGGATCCGTCTAATGGGTTCTAGATCCTCATTGGTTGCTGTTCGGATCCGTCTAATGGGTTCTAGATCCTCATTGGTTGCTGTTCGGATCCGTCTAATGGGTTCTAGATCCTCATTGGTTAGTGTTCGGATGCGTCTAATGGGTTCTAGATCTTCATTGGTTGTTGTTCGGAGCCGTCTAATCGGTTGTAGATCCTCATTGGTTAGTGTTCGGATCCGTCTAATGGATTGTAGATCCTCATTGGTCTGTGCTCGGATCCGTTTAATGGGTTCTAAATCTTCATTGGTTGTTGTTCGGATCCGTGTAATGGGTTCTATATCATCAATGGTTATTGTCGGGATCCCCTCAATGGGTTCTACATCCTCATTGGTTATTGCTGAGATCCCCTCAATGGGTTCTACATCCTCATTGGTTGTTGTTGGGACCCCTCAATGGGTTCTAGATCCTCATTGGTTTTGTCGGATCCCCTCAATGGGTTCTACATCCTCATTGGTTATGTCGGATCCCTCAATGGTTTAATCCATTGGTTGTTGTTGGGATCCCCTCAATAGGTTCTACATCCTCATTGGTTGTTGTTGGGATCTCCTCAATGGGTTCTACATCCTCATTGGTTGTTGGGATCCCCTCAATGGGTTCTACATCCTCATTGGTTATTGCTGAGATCCCCTCAATGGGTTCTACATCCTCATTGGTTGTTGTTGGGATCCCCTCAATAGGTTCTACATCCTCATTGGTTGTTGGAATCCATTCCATTGGCTCTCTCCTCCATCCCTCTCCATCCCAGCTCTCCAGTGTCTCTGGCAGAACTTCTTCACTCTCCTCTGGAAAAGAAGCACATTGGCTTAATTAATGGGTGATGATAACAAACATAGTCCATCTAGTAATTTAATAGGAGCTCTATGTCATAAACCCTCGAAGTTCCAAGGAGGAATCCAAACCAGTCTAATTCGAATGAATAGGTCGTTATCAATAAAACGTCACAACACGATGCAGAGCTTTCAATTTGGCTGCTGAGGTGCAAGGAGACCCCCAGCTCCGCTAAAACCATAGACAACTACGTGCCGTTTTCAAGGGATTGTTAAATAAATGTTATAACTATTTGGTTTTAAGAGTATAGTCTGACCTACACATTTCTGATTATTCCACATTTAGCTCTATCATCAGAGTTATACAGCAAGTAACTGCATGCTTTTCATGATCAGTAAACATCAATTGATCATGTAATTTCAGATACGTGAGGGTAGCATATCCATTTGGCATGTAGCTAGCTAGTTAGCTAGCTAGCTAAGCAAACAACATGTCATTTAGCTTGCTTCATCAGAGATCAGGCTTTTGGAAAGAGCTTGACATCGGCAAGTCCTCATCCTGGTAAAGTTGTCAGTCAAACTACCGTCATCACCACTATAGATGGCAAGCAAATTAAACCATATTTGGGTATAGCCATCTAGATTATCCCCTGAAAGTTAGCTTGTTAACTAGCCATATTGACGTGATCGGTTATCTAGCTAATAGCTAATGGGAAACTAACCGAAACCACTCATACTTGTCAGGTATAGTTCACTTTTATTTTATATCACTCAAATATCCAATTAATGGTGGCCAACATTGAGAGATATTGTGAGGCTACCGTCACGCATCTGAAATTACATGATCAATTGATGTTTACTGACTTGCTGTTGTGTAGCCTATAACTCTGATGATGATAGAGCTACATGTGAGCAATTGCGTTGCATGGAAAAATCTGAAATGTGTAGTTCTGACTATACTCTTCAAGAGGTGACGATATTACGACCAATAGTTATAACCTTTATTTAACAATCCCTTGAAAACGGCACACAGTTGTCAATGGTTTTAACGGAGCTGCAGGTCTCCTTGTCCCCCCCAGAAGGAAAATCGAACGCTCTGCACCATATTGTGACGTTTTATTGATAACGACCTACAGCAGCAGAGGCATGAAGTGATGCATTTTCTGCTTTTTCTTATTCAGGGTTAAAGGGTTTAAGGCATGTGATATCTGAAATGGAATAATATTAATATTGTCAACCTAAAATGTTGTCAAATAATTATGAAATACAGTTTATATACATGTTGTATCCCCATTATATATAAATAACATCTAAAATATATGTATACAGACCATAAATGTCACAATGATTGTTGTTTTGAGAGAGAGAGAGGGGGGGGGGGGGGGGAGAGAGAGAGGGTGGGGGGGGGAGAGAGAGAGCTTGAGAGGGTGAGAGAGTAGAGGGGGAGGAGGGGAGAGAGGAGAGAGAGAGAGGGACCATAAATGACCACACTAATTGTTTTTGAGAGGAGATGACGAGAAGAGGAGGGGGAGAGAGAGAGAGTGTGACAGTAAATCTCAGTAAGAACAAAAATAATGGTGTTCTTAAAAAGGTCCAGTTGCCAGGACCACAAATACAAATTCCATCTAGACACCGTTGCCCTAGAGCACACAAAAAACTATACATACCTCGGCCTAAACATCAGCGCCACAGGTAACTTCCACAAAGCTGTGAAGTCAAGAAGGGCCTTCTATGCCATCAAAAGGAACATAAAATTCGACATACCAATTAGGATCTGGCTGAAAATACTTGAATCAGTTATAGAACCCATTGCCCTTTATGGTTGTGAGGTCTGGGGTCCGCTCACCAACCAAGAATTCACAAAATGGGACAAACACCAAATTGAGCACCAAATAATGCATGCAGAGCAGAATTAGGCCGATACCCGCTAATTATCAAAATCCAGAAAAGAGCCGTTAAATTCTATAACCACTTCAAAGGAAGCGATTCCCAAAACTTCCGTAACAAAGCCATCACCTACAGAGATATTAACTTGGAGAAGAGTCCCCTAAGCAAGCTGGTCCTGGGGCTCTGTTCACAAACACAAACAGACCCCACAGAGCCCCAGGACAACAACACAATTAGACCCAACCAAATCATGAGAAAACAAAAAGAGAATTACTTGACACATTGGAAAGAATTAACAAAAAAAAAACGGACAAACTAGAATGCTATTTGGCCCTAAACAGAGAGTACACAGTGGCAGAATACCTGACCACTGTGACTGACCCAAACTTAAGGAAAGCTTTGACTATGTACAGACTCAGTGAGCATAGCCTTGCTATTGAGAAAAGCGGCCTTAGGCAGACCTGGCTCTCAAGAGAAGACAGGCTATGTGTACACTGCCCACAAAATGAGGTGGAAACTGAGCTGCACTTCCTAACCTCCTGCCAAATGTATGACCATATTAGAGACACATTTTCCCTCAGATTACAGAGATCCACAAAGAATTAGAAAACAAACCCAATTTTGATAAACGCCCTTATCTACTGGGTGAAATACCACAGTGTGCCATCACAGCAGAAAGAAAAGGGCAACCAGTGAAGATACGGTGCAGTCGTCCTGTCCCCTTTGCAGAAAAGCATCCCCAAAGAATGATGTTTCCACCTCCATGCTTCACGGTTGGGATGGTGTTCTTGGGGTTGTACTCATCCTTCTTCTTCCTCCAAACACGGCGAGTGGAGTTTAGACCGAAAAGCTCTATTTTTGTCTCATCAGACCACATGACCTTCTCCCATTCCTCCTCTGGATCATCCAGGTGGTCATTGGCAAACTTCAGACGGGCCTGGACATGCGCTGGCTTGAGCAGGGGGACCTTGCGTGCGCTGCAGGATTTTAATCCATGACGGTGTAGTGTGTTACTAATGGTTTTCTTTGAGACTGTGGTCCCAGCTCTCTTCAGGTCATTGACCAGGTCCTGCCGTGTAGTTCTGGGCTGATCCCTCACCTTCCTCATGATCATTGATGCCCCACGAGGTGAGATCTTGCATGGAGCCCCAGAACGAGGGTGATTGACCGTCATCTTGAACTTCTTCCATTTTCTAATAATTGCGCCAACAGTTGTTGCCTTCTCACCAAGCTGCTTGCCTATTGTCCTGTAGCCCATCCCAGCCTTGTGCAGGTCTACAATTGTATCCCCTGATGTCCTTACACAGCTCTCTGGTCTTGGCCATTGTGGAGAGGTTGGAGTCTGTTTGATTGAGTGTGTGGACAGGTGTCTTTTATACAGGTAACGAGTTCAAACAGGTGCAGTTAATACAGGTAATGAGTGGAGAACCGGAGGGCTTCTTAAAGAAAAACTAACAGGTCTGTGAGAGCCGGAATTCTTACTGGTTGGTAGGTGATCAAATACTTATGTCATGCACTAAAATGCAAATTAATTACTTAAAAATCATACAATGTGATTTTCTGGATTTTTGTTTTAGATTCTGTCTCTCACAGTTGAAGTGTACCTATGATAGAAATTACAGACCTCTACATGCTTTGTAAGTAGGAAAACCTGCAAAATCGGCAGTGTATCAAATACTTGTTCTCCCCACTGTACATACTGACACCTTTCTGTTTTCTCAACGACATTCAATTCAGCAAGTTTACATTTGTTCCACCTGAGCAGGTCTGACCACAAATCAGAGACCACTATGATGACACATCAAATCCGTTTGCTGGATTATTTTTGTCTGACTCTTAAGGGGAAAGCAATGCAAAAGTAACAGAAAGTAATCAGATTACTTTACTGAGTTTGGGTAAGCCAAAAGTTACTTTACTGATTACAATTTCTGACAGCTAAGTAGAAAGTAACCTACCCAACCCAGCAAACATATCTAATAGCTACTGTAATATATATAAAGCATTATATAGACAATTTAACTAGGGAATTTTGTTACAGACAACTGATCATTTGTTTTTCACTTCACCAAAGGGCTTCATTGATATAACCATTTCTATTTTCAATCTCCTGCGCGAGCGCGCGCACACACGTGTTTGTAGACATGATAGTAGGCTACCGATGCTGTTCTCATGGCGCGTCTCATATAGCGGAAAAACACAAGCGCAGACAGCAATTCTGCTGCATATGGGTCACATTCGACCTCATTGAAATCTCAGGCCCGACCAGTGAAGAATGAACAGGAATAAATGTTGATTTACCTGTTGACTCGACACAGGATAGTCTGTTTTCTTCGTTTGCCGTCTCATTTTCGTCCTTTTCAGTTTCCAGAATAGTGTCATCAAACTTTCTTCTTTTACCTCTCGCTGTCTGTATATATCTGTATATGATGAGTGCAGTCCATACAGACATCATGGCAATAATAGCCACCACCACTGTGATCATCCAATCATTCATACAATACAACGCAGTTAAATCCCCCGCACGTCTTTCAAAAAGGACGGTTTTACTTTTCTTGATGGTCATGGCGGCCTCTTGTCATGGATAGGAAAGAGCGCGCGGATCCCAACAAGCGTGCGCTACGTGTGTTTCTCCTCCACGCGCGTTCCAAATGACCTCTTGTTGCCGCACGCGCACATATCTCAAGAGTCCGCAATCAAGTGATCCCACTTCCAATTGGCTGACTGAATCACAGGGTCCCGCTATGCATGCACGGTGACCGTACAAGGTGTTGAAAGAATCAAGCATCACACATACAGAGCAGACACAGATAACAGGAGGCAATCCAATCAAACTGTATTTCACTCAAGCACCTCCTCAATTAGACTGTATGTTAAACCAAATGATAAAACATGACTCAATCAAACAACAATACGTAGTATGACAAAAAAATAAAATAATGTATGCACCTCACTAACTGTAAGTCGCTCTGGATAATAGCGTCTGGTAAATGGCTAAAATGTAAATACAATTAATTGCATAATGATTGTGTGCTGCATTGATTATGCTGTATGGAAATTCATGCTTTGTTATACAAAGTCTGCGGACTTTAAAAAATATATATATATATCTTAGACTTGCTTACACATAGGCCTAGGCTATGTAAAAATGCTTTATTAGTGTGTGGGTAGGATGGGTATTGGTATTTCAATAATCCAGTGTGATTGGGAGTTTATTATTTGACATGGCCATGTATTTCAATAGAAGTCATTCCTCTCCAGCCTCTCGGAATTACTGGTACTGTCCATGAAAAGTACACATTTGCTGCCATCTAGTGGTTTACAGGCGTAGGTCCCACAATCCATGTACTACTAGGCTACTGAAATGTAAACGTGAACTTTAAAAAGGTGACCGTCAATTCCAAGAATTGAGGTCAGAGCCAGCAACATATTCCCGGAGAGGTTTTACATTTGCGCAGTTCCAAAATATGTGCATGAAGTTACCTACTTCAGAACATGAACAAAAGTTATATAAATCAGTGTCACTCAGATTAAATCTACGTTCAGGAGTATGATAAATCCTACGATTCATCTTAAATCTACGTTCAGGAGTATGATAAATCAATGCAAATAGTCCGGGTAGCCATTTGATTAGCTGTTCAGGACTCTTATGGCTTGGGGGTAGAAGCTGTTAAGAAGCCTTTTGGACCTAGACTTGGCGCGCCGGTACCGCTTGCCGTGCGGTAGCAGAGAGAACAGTCTATGACTAGGGTGGCTGGAGTCTTTGACAATTTTTAGGGCCTTCCTCTGACACTGTCTGGTATAGAGGTCCTGGATGGCAGGAAGCTTGGCCCCAGTGATGTACTGGACCGTACACATTACCCTCTGTAGTGCCTTGCGGTGGGAGGCCGAGCAGTTGCCATACCAGGCGGTGATGCAACCAGTCAGGATGCTCTCGATGGTGCAGCTGTAGAACTTTTTGAAGATCTGAGGACCCATGCCAAATCTTTTCAGTCTCCTGAGGGGAAATAGTCGTGCCCTCTTCACAACTGTCTTGGTGTGTTTGGACCATGATAGTTTGTTTGTGATGTGGACACCAAGGAACTTGAAGCTCTCAACCTGCTCCAATACAGCCCAGTCGATGAGAATGGGGGCGTGCTCGGTTCTTCTTTTCCTGTAGTCCACAATCAATGTGGACAAGATCAGGACAAAGGACGCATGTTAGGACCAGGTATAAACGGGGCTTCTGGGACACTTGATACATACAGCCCATGTCCTTCCTTTAGTACTGAAGAATGAGAGACAACAAAGAGAGTAGGACGGATCAGGCAGAGAGTCAGAGACTGGGGAGTTCAGGAGGGACCAGGGAGAGAGTCAGAGACTGGGGAGTTCAGGAGGGACCAGGGAGAGAGTCAGAGACTGGGGAGTTCAGGAGGGACCAGGGAGAGAGTCAGAGACTGGGGAGTTCAGGAGGGACCAGGGAGAGAGTCACAGAGACTGTGGAGGAGTAGGAAAGACCAGGGAGAGAGTCACAGAGACTGTGGAGGAGTAGGAGGGACCAGGGAGAAAGTCACAGAGACTGTGGAGGAGTAGGAGGGACCAGGGAGAGAGTCACAGAGACTGTGGAGGAGTAGGAGGGACCAGGGAGAGAGTCACAGAGACTGTGGAGGAGTAGGAGGGACCAGGGAGAGAGTCACAGAGACTGAGGAGTTCAGGAGGACTCGCTGGAGTGCAGGAGGAACTCCTCTGGCCACACAGGCTGAGGCTGCAGTGCAGGAGGAATGTCCCTGTAGTCCCCCTGGAACAGGAACAGCAGTGCAGAGAAGCGAGCCTGGAGGGACGACCCCGCTCTCCTCCACTGTCACCTGACGATGGTCACTAGGGGACCTGGGAAAAGGGTTGAGACAGGAAGGTCCACATTGTAAACATGCGTACAGTAAAACAAACAACGGCATGCAAAAGTCCACAAAACCAAAAGCAGTCACCAAACGGGCACATCCATACATACCTGTGCTGAATAACTTAGTAAGGCATAGGACCAGGGTTGGGGGTGTGAGTGGCATAGCTGAACGACTGCAAAGCGCAGTCATAACAATACGTGATATTCCTTTACAGTAACAAGACGTGATATTCCTTTACAGTAACAAGACGTGATATTCCTTTACAGTAACAAGACGTGATATTCCTTTACAGTAACAAGACTTGATATTCCTTTACAGTAACAAGACTTGATATTCCTTTACAGTAACAAGACTTGATATTCCTTTACAGTAACAGGACGTAATATTCCTTTACAGTAACAAGACCGTTGTATGACAATCAGATGGACTAAATAAAGCAATGTGATGAGGTAACACACCAATACATATCAGTCTGAAGCATTAACAGAATACAGGGTTGTGTTTTGCTGCATGCCCTAATGAATACAAGCCTGGCCATTGCAACACCGATTCATGCTTGTAGTGTTCAGCAGTATTTTAGGCTAAGCAGCTGCGTCTCCACTCAAGACGGATGAAGTCTGATGACCCCGTCCAGGCTGGTCTCCGTGTCCATGGGGTAGACACAGGAGAAGTGGCTCCTCATGGGCCAAGGTAAATGTGGAGCGTGCCAATGGATAGACAAAGAGATTGTTGGATTAGATCGTCATGGGTTGCCATGCGTCTGGAGAGATGAAAGGAAAGAGAGTCAGTTGGTTAAAACTCGTATTTTATTGATTTATCTAACCTTTATTTTGACAGGGAGTTATGCTGAGACCAAGTGTGACACTCTGGCTCTATGGACGTTTATATTGAGCCAGGGTTGTTCATTTTCATGTGTTTGGGTGTATTTCATTTGGTGGTGTTGGGGATGGGTGAGTTTCATTTTGTTTGTGTCATGTGGTGATTGGTCGATGACTCCCAATCGGAGGTAACGAGTGTCAGCTGTCGGCTCGTTATCTCTGATTGGGAGCCATATATATTCTGTATGTTTTCTCCTTTGTGTTGTGGGTTATTGTTTCTTTGTTGCTGTTAGTTGTATTTCAGTTTAGAACTTCACGTATCGTCATTTGTTGTTTTCTTCGTGGTTGCTTTAAGTTAATAAAGTCATCATGTTCACTCGCAACGCTGCGCATTGGTCTCCTCCTTCAGACGATCGTGACAGAATAACCCACCACAAAAGGACCAAGCAGCGTAACAAGCGGCAACAGGACCTACCTACACAGGAGTTATGGACGCCTCCTAAGGATTTTTGGACATGGGAGGAGATTCGGGCTGGAAAGGGTCCTTGGGCACAACCGGAGGAATATCACCGCCCTCGTGAAGAGCTGGAGGCAGCTGCAGCCGAGAGGAGGTGGTATGAGGAGGAATATCACCGCCCTCGTGAAGAGCTGGAGGCAGCTGCAGCCGAGAGGAGGTGGTATGAAGAGGAAGCGCGGAGTCGAGGCTGGAAGCCCGTGGTTACTCCCCAAAAATTTTTTTGGGGGGGGCACATGGCTTGGGCGCCTGGGCAGCAGGAGGCTGCCACAGGTAGAGCTGGAGAGAAGGCTATCGGATTACGGGAGCCATTGGCGAGTAGAGGGAGGGAAGTTGTTGTGGCACGGCATGAGAGACTGAAGTGTGTTCCCAGTCTGGTCCGGTCCGTTCTTGATCCCCAGTTAAGGCCAGTGGTGGGTGTTCCCGGTACGGACCGGTCTGTTCCTACTCCACGCACCAGGTCCACGATGTGCGTCGCCAGCCCGGCCCGGCCTGTTCCGGCCACTCGCACCAGGGATAAGGTGCGCGTCGCCAGCCCAGCCCGGCCTGTTCCTGCTCCACGCACGAATCCTACGGGGTGCGTCACCAGTCGGCCAGAGTCTGCCGTCTGCCCAACGGCGCCTGAACTGGCCGTCTGCCCAACGGCGCCTGAACTGCCTGTCGGCCCTATGGCGTCTGAACTGCCCGTCTGTCAAGCGCTGCATAAGCCGCCCGTCTGTACTGAGCCTGCAAAGCCGCCCGTCTGCCATGAGCCTTCAGAGCCGTCCGCCAGATCGGAGCCGCTAGTGCCTTCCGCCAGACAGGAGCCGCTAGAGCCTTCCGCCAGACAGAATCATACACCTGCTATGGAATCAGCAGGAGCCGACGCAGCCCATATCAGACTGGAAGCTCAGGTTCGGAACCAGAAAGAGCAGCTCCTGCAGATGGGAGCCGCCCTGCTGGAGGTGATGACTGCAATCCGAGGCTGGGGTCCGCCTCCACCGCCAGCCTCCCAGCCAGCACCATCAGCCAGCCATGAGCAGCCAGATCTGTCAACCAGCCATGAGCAGCCAGACCCGTCAGCCAGCCATGAGCAGCCAGACCCGTCAGCCAGCCATGAGCAGCCAGATCCGTCAGCCAGCCATGAGCAGCCAGATCCGTCAGCCAGCCATGAGCAGCCAGACCCGTCAGCCAGCCATGAGCAGCCAGATCCGTCAGCCAGCCATGAGCAGCCAGATCCGTCAGCCAGCCATGAGCAGCCAGACCCGTCAGCCAGCCATGAGCAGCCAGACCCGTCAGCCAGCCATGAGCAGCCAGATCCGTCAGCCAGCCATGAGCAGCCAGACCCGTCAGCCAGCCATGAGCAGCCAGATCCGTCAGCCAGCCATGAGCAGCCAGATCCGTCAGCCAGCCATGAGCAGCCAGATCCGTCAGCCAGCCATGAGCAGCCAGATCCGTCAGCCAGCCATGAGCAGCCAGATCCGTCAGCCAGCCATGAGCAGCCAGACCCGTCAGCCAGCCATGAGCAGCCAGACCCGTCAGCCAGCCATGAGCAGCCAGATCCGTCAGCCAGCCATGAGCAGCCAGATCCGTCAGCCAGCCATGAGCAGCCAGATCCGTCAGCCAGCCATGAGCAGCCAGATCCGTCAGCCAGCCATGAGCAGCCAGATCCGTCAGCCCGCCAGGATCCGCCAGATCCGTCAGCCAGCCAGGATCCGCCAGAGCCGTCCAGCCAGGATCCGTCAGAGCCGTCCAGCCAGGATCCGCCAGAGCTGTCCAGCCAGGATCCGCCAGAACCGTCTAGCCAGGATCCGCCAGAGCCGTCCAGCCAGGATCCGCCAGAGCCGTCCAGCCAGGATCCGCCAGAGCCGTCCAGCCAGGATCTGCCAGAGCCGTCCAGCCAGGATCCGCCAGAGCCGTCCAGCCAGGATCCGCCAGAGCCGTCCAGCCAGGATCCGCCAGAGCCGTCCAGCCAGGATCCGCCAGAGCCGTCCAGCCAGGATCCGCCAGAGCCGTCCCGCCAGGATCCGCCAGAGCCGTCCAGCCTGGATCCGCCAGAGCCGTCCCGCCAGGATCCGCCAGAGCCGTCTCGCCAGGATCCGCCAGAGCCGTCCCGCCAGGATCCGCCAGAGCCAGCCAGCCAGGATCCGCCATCTAGTCAGGTACTGCCCCTTAGCCCGGTGCTGCCCCTTAGTCCGGTGCTGCCCTTTAGCCCGGTGCTGCCCCTTAGTCCGGTGCTGCCCCTGAGTCCGGTACTGCCCCTTAGCCCGGTGCTGCCCCTTAGTCCTGTACTGCCCTTTAGTCCGGTACTGCCCCGTAGTCCGGTGCTGCCCCTTAGTCCGGTGCTGTCCCTTAGCCCGGTGCTGCCCCTTATCCCGGTGCTGCCCCTTATCCCGGTGCTGCCCCTTAGGCCGATGCTGCCCCTTAGTCCGGGGTTGCCCCTTAGTCCAGGTGGGGTTAGGTGGAGGGTGGTCATTAGGAGGAGGCTACCGAAGCAGGTTGTGACTGTGGTGGGGTGGGGATCACGACCGGGGCCAGAGCCGCCACCATGGACAGACGCCCACCCAGACCCTCCCCTAGTCCTGATGTTGGTGCGCCCGGAGTTCGCACCTTTAGGGGGGGGTACTGTGACACTCTGGCTCTATGGACGTTTATATTGAGCCAGGGTTGTTCATTTTCATGTGTTTGGGTGTATTTCATTTGGTGGTGTTGGGGATGGGTGAGTTTCATTTTGTTTGTGTCATGTGGTGATTGGTCGATGACTCCCAATCGGAGGTAACGAGTGTCAGCTGTCGGCTCGTTATCTCTGATTGGGAGCCATATATATTCTGTATGTTTTCTCCTTTGTGTTGTGGGTTATTGTTTCTTTGTTGCTGTTAGTTGTATTTCAGTTTAGAACTTCACGTATCGTCATTTGTTGTTTTCTTCGTGGTTGCTTTAAGTTAATAAAGTCATCATGTTCACTCGCAACGCTGCGCATTGGTCTCCTCCTTCAGACGATCGTGACACCAAGGTCTCTTTTGCAGATGAGCCCCTGTAGTTAAAACATATACACAATACGAAAAGCAAAACAGAGATACAAAACACAATAATAGAAAACTTTAACTTTAATGAATAAGCATTGATAAAGAATATATTCATTTATTAAAGCTATTAATAAATACATATTTCATTATTTGTAAACATTTATTACCATTAATAAGCATTTAATGCATAAATATTGCAATTCGTAAGCATTTATAAGTATTCATAACAGCTTGTTCATTGAAGTTAGTTTTTTTAGTGTGTTAGTATATAGACCCTACATGACTGAACATAATATGCATTTTCTCACCTTCAGGGTTTCCACAGCTGTCCTCCTTGCGCTCCCCCTGGTACCACACTGTCTCCCTGCGCTCCCCCTGGTACCACACTGTCTCCTTGCGCTCCCCCTGGTACCACACTGTCTCCTTGCGCTCCCCCTGGTACCACACTGTCTCCTTGCGCTCCCCCTGGTACCACACTGTCTCCTTGCGCTCCCCCTGGTACCACACTGTCTCCCTGCGCTCCCCCTGGTACCACACTGTCTCCCTGCGCTCCCCCTGGTACCACACTGTCTCCTTGCGCTCCTCCTGGTACCACACTGTCTCCTTGCGCTCCCCCTGGTACCACACTGTCTCCTTGCGCTCCCCCTGGTACCACACTGTCTCCTTGCGCTCCCCCTGGTACCACACAATCTCCTTGCGCTCCCCTGGTACCACACTGTCTCCTTGCGCTCCCCCTGGTACCACACTGTCTCCTTGCGCTCCCCCTGGTACCACACTGTCTCCCTGCGCTCCCCCTGGTACCACACTGTCTCCCTGCGCTCCCCCTGGTACCACACTGTTCCTGCGCTCCCCTGGTACACACTGTCTCCTTGCGCTCCCCCTGGTACCACACTGTCTCCTTGCGCTCCCCTGGTACCACACTGTCTCCTTGCGCTCCCCTGGTACCACACTGTCTCCCTGCGTTGCCCCTGGTACCACACTGTCTCCCTGCGTTGCCCCTGGTACCACACTGTCTCCTTGCGCTCCCCCTGGTACCACACTGTCTCCTTGCGCTCCCCCTGGTACCACACTGTCTCCTTGCGCTCCCCCTGGTACCACACTGTCTCCCTGCGTTGCCCTGGTACCACATGTCTCCCTGCGTTCCCCTGGTACCACACTGTCTCCTTGCGCTCCCCCTGGTACCACACTGTCTCCTTGCGCTCCCCCTGGTACCACACTGTCTCCTTGCGCTCCCCCTGGTACCACACTGTCTCCCTGCGCTCCCCCTGGTACCACACTGTCTCCCTGCGTTGCCCCTGGTACCCTACTATCTCCTTGCGCTCCCCCTGGTACCACACTGTCTCCTTGCGCTCCCCCTGGTACCACACTGTCTCCCTGCGTTGCCCCTGGTACCACACTGTCTCCCTGCGCTCCCCCTGGTTACCACACTGTCTCCCTGCGCTGCCCCTGGTACCACACTGTCTCCCTGCGCTCCCCCTGGTACCACACTGGTCTCCCTGCGGTTGCCCCTGGTACCACACGGTCTCCCTGCGTTGCCCCTGGTACCACACTGTCTCCCTGCGTTGCCCCATGGTACCACACTGTCTCCTTGCGCTCCCCCTGGTACCACACTGTCTCCTTGCGCTCCCCCTGGTACCACACTGTCTCCTTGCGCTCCCCCTGGTACCACACTGTCTCCCTGCGCTCCCCCTGGTACCACACTGTCTCCCTGCGTTGCCCCTGGTACCACACTATCTCCTTGCGCTCCCCCTGGTACCACACTGTCTCCTTGCGCTCCCCCTGGTACCACACTGTCTCCCTGCGTTGCCCCTGGTACCACACTGTCTCCCTGCGCTCCCCTGGTACCACACTGTCTCCCTGCGTTGCCCCTGGTACCACACTGTCTCCCTGCGCTCCCCCTGGTACCACACTGTCTCCCTGCGTTGCCCCTGGTACCACACTGTCTCCTTGCGCTCCCCCTGGTACCACACTGTCTCCTTGCGCTCCCCCTGGTACCACACTGTCTCCTTGCGCTCCCCCTGGTACCACACTGTCTCCTTGCGCTCCCCCTGGTACCACACTGTCTCCTTGCGCTCCCCCTGGTACCACACTGTCTCCCTGCGCTCCCCCTGGTACCACACTGTCTCCCTGCGTTGCCCCTGGTACCACACTGTCTCCCTGCGCTCCCCCTGGTACCACACTGTCTCCCTGCGTTGCCCCTGGTACCACACTGTCTCCCTGCGCTCCCCCAGGTACCACACTGTCTCCCTGCGTTGCCCCTGGTACCACACTGTCTCCCTGCGTTGCCCCTGGTACCACACTGTCTCCCTGCGTTGCCCCTGGTACCACACTATCTCCCTGCGCTCCCCCTGGTACCACACTGTCTCCCTGCGTTGCCCCTGGTACCACACTGTCTCCCTGCGCTCCCCCTGGTACCACACTGTCTCCCTGCGCTCCCCCTGGTACCACACTGTCTCCCTGCGTTGCCCCTGGTACCACACTATCTCCTTGCGCTCCCCCCTGGTACCACACTGTCTCCTTGCGCTCCCCCTGGTACCACACTGTCTCCCTGCGTTGCCCCTGGTACCACACTGTCTCCTTGCGCTCCCCCTGGTACCACACTGTCTCCCTGCGCTCCCCCTGGTACCACACTGTCTCCCTGCGTTGCCCCTGGTACCACACTGTCTCCCTGCGCTCCCCCTGGTACCACACTGTCTCCCTGCGTTGCCCCTGGTACCACACTGTCTCCTTGCGCTCCCCCTGGTACCACACTGTCTCCTTGCGCTCCCCCTGGTACCACACTGTCTCCTTGCGCTCCCCCTGGTACCACACTGTCTCCTTGCGCTCCCCCTGGTACCACACTGTCTCCCTGCGCTCCCCCTGGTACCACACTGTCTCCCTGCGTTGCCCCTGGTACCACACTATCTCCTTGCGCTCCCCCTGGTACCACACTGTCTCCTTGCGCTCCCCCTGGTACCACACTGTCTCCCTGCGTTGCCCCTGGTACCACACTGTCTCCCTGCGCTCCCCCTGGTACCACACTGTCTCCTTACGCTCCTGGTGGGCGGGGCAGAGCCGGTGAGCATTGGAAGCATCCAGACCAGTGGACTCCAGCTTTTGTAGGTTTAGGTGTAGTTTAGGTGTAGTGGTGGTGTAGTTTAGGTGTAGTGGTGGTGTAGTTTAGGTGTAGTGGTGGTGTATGGTGCTGAAGTTGTAGTGGTTTCAAGTACAGGTGTAGTAGTGGGTTCAGGGGTCGTCGTAGTTAAAGGGATGCAGTGTCACCTGTGTGTGTGTGTTTAACAGTACTCTTCTTGCGTTGTGAACAATCATCGACAAGTACTCCAGCATGTAGCACCAGTCACGGATGTATTATCTGATAGGGGAAACAGCATGGATGGAACGTCATGCAATGCAGCCACCACAGATCATTCTACTCCCTGCACGCGCAGGCTGGTTTGGCGCTTGTTGACTGGGGTAACCACAGTTACCCAAAGTTTACCACAACAGGGCCATGAGTTTTTCCCGGACCATGTGATCTGACCAGGGAAAACCTCCTGGCCCTAAATAAGGCTCTTGTTACCCAACTGCCATAACGAATAATATGACGCAAGAGCCATTTCATGAGCCATCTCCTGACTCCTGTCCACTGATTAAGAAAGTAAGTAGGAGAGACCAGGGAGAGAGTCACAGAGACTGAGGAGGAGTAGGAGGGACCAGGGAGAGAGTCACAGAGACTGTGGAGGAGTAGGAGGGACCAGGGAGAGAGTCACAGAGACTGTGGAGGAGTAGGAGAGACCAGGGAGAGAGTCACAGAGACTGTGGAGGAGTAGGAGAGACCAGGGAGAGAGTCACAGAGACTGAGGAGGAGTAGGAGGGACCAGGGAGAGAGTCACAGAGACTGTGGAGGAGTAGGAGGGACCAGGGAGAGAGTCACAGAGACTGTGGAGGAGTAGGAGAGACCAGGGAGAGAGTCACAGAGACTGTGGAGGAGTAGGAGAGACCAGGGAGAGAGTCACAGAGACTGAGGAGGAGTAGGAGGGACCAGGGAGAGAGTCACAGAGACTGTGGAGGAGTAGGAGGGACCAGGGAGAGAGTCACAGAGACTGTGGAGGAGTAGGAGAGACCAGGGAGAGAGTCACAGAGACTGAGGAGGAGTAGGAGAGACCAGGGAGAGAGTCACAGAGACTGAGGAGGAGTAGGAGGGACCAGGGAGAGAGTCACAGAGACTGAGGAGTTCAGGAGGACTCGCTGGAGTGCAGGAGGACTCGCTGGAGTGCAGGAGGACCTCCTCTGGCCACACAGGCTGAGGCTGCAGTGCAGGAGGAACTCCTCTGGCCACACAGGCTGAGGCTGCAGTGCAGGAGGACCTCCTCTGGCCACACAGGCTGAGGCTGCAGTGCAGGAGGACCTCCTCTGGCCACACAGGCTGAGGCTGCAGTGCAGGAGGACCTCCTCTGGCCACACAGGCTGAGGCTGCAGTGCAGGAGGACCTCCTCTGGCCACACAGGCTGAGGCTGCAGTGCAGGAGGACCTCCTCTGGCCACACAGGCTGAGGCTGCAGTGCAGGAGGACCTCCTCTGGCCACACAGGCTGATGCTGCAGTGCAGGAGGAACGCAAGAAAGTAAGAAAGTAACACAACTGACAATGGAAAAACATCTGTGACTGTTCCGTACCTCTCTCTGTGACTGTTCCGTACCTCTCTCTGTGACTGTTCCGTACCTCTCTCTGTGACTGTTCCGTACCTCTCTCTGTGACTGTTCCGTACCTCTCTCATTGCGCTCACGTTGCTATTATTAACTATTCGTCCATCAATCAAATTTCAAAAAGGCCTACAAGAAAGAACTCAGTGAACTTTGCATAAAAAAAATAAAAAAAACATACGTTTGGCAAAGTATGCTGTTTAATGAAAGGCCAATTGCACATGATATACCATTTTGAAACTGAGCCCTCAATATGTATTAGAACAAATGTACACTGCTCAAAAAAATAAAGGGAACACTTAAACAACACAATGTAACTCCAAGTCAATCACACTTCTGTGAAATCAAACTGTCCACTTAGGAAGCAACACTGATTGACAATACATTTCACATGCTGTTGTGCAAATGGAATAGACAACAGGTGGAAATTATAGGCAATTAGCAAGACACCCCCAATAAAGGACTGGTTTTGCAGGTGGTGACCACAGACCATTTCTCAGTTCCTATGCTTCCTGGCTGATGTTTTGGTCACTTTTGAATGCTGGCGGTGCTTTCACTCTAGTGGTAGCATGAGACGGAGTCTACAACCCACACAAGTGGCTCAGGTAGTGTAGCTCATCCAGGATGGCACATCAATGCGAGCTGTGGCAAGAAGGTTTGCTGTGTCTGTCAGCGTAGTGTCCAGAGCATGGAGGCGCTACCAGGAGACAGGCCAGTACATCAGGAGACTTGGAGGAGGCCGTAGGAGGGCAACAACCCAGCAGCAGGACTGCTACCTCCGCCTTTGTGCAAGGAGGAGCACTGCCAGAGCCCTGCAAAATGACCTCCAGCAGGCCACAAATGTGCATGTGTCTGCTCAAACGGTCAGAAACAGACTCCATGAGGGTGGTATGAGGGCCCGACGTCCACAGGTGGGGGTTGTGCTTACAGCCCAACACCGTGCAGGACGTTTGGCATTTGCCAGAGAACACCAAGATTGGCAAATTCGCCACTGGCGCCCTGTGCTCTTCACAGATGAAAGCAGGTTCACACTGAGCACGTGACAGACGTGACAGAGTCTGGAGACGCCGTGGAGAACGTTCTGCTGCCAGCAACATCCTCCAGCATGACCGGTTTGGCGGTGGGTCAGTCATGGTGTGGGGTGGCATTTCTTTGGGGGGCTGCACAGCCCTCCATGTGCTCGCCAGAGGTAGCCTGACTGCCATTAGGTACCGAGATGAGATCCTCAGACCCCTTGTGAGACCATATGCTGGTGCGGTTGGCCCTGGGTTCCTCCTAATGCAAGACAATGCTAGACCTCATGTGGCTGGAGTGTGTCAGCAGTTCCTGCAAGAGGAAGGCATTGATGCTATGGACTGGCCCGCCCGTTCCCCAGACCTGAATCCAATTGAGCACATCTGGGACATCATGTCTCGCTCCATCCACCAACGCCACGTTGCACCACAGACTGTCCAGGAGTTGGCGGATGCTTTAGTCCAGGTCTGGGAGGAGATCCCTCAGGAGACCATCCGCCACCTCATCAGGAGCATGCCCAGGCGTTGTAGGGAGGTCATACAGGCACGTGGAGGCCACACACACTACGGAGCCTCATTTTGACTTGTTTTAAGGACATTACATCAAAGTTGGATCAGCCTGTAGTGTGGTTTTCCACTTTAATTTTGAGGGTGACTCCAAATCCAGACCTCCATGAGTTGATACATTTGATTTCCATTGATAATTTTTGTGTGATTTTGTTGTCAGCACATTCAACTATGTAAAGAAAAAAAGTATTTAATAAGATTATTTCATTCATTCAGATCTAGGATGTGTTATTTTAGTGTTCCCTATATTTCTTTGAGCAGTGTATTAGGACAGTGAAGCTAATCTCTTTTACTGTTGCTCTCAACTATGGAGTGATGATGGTCTAATGCTGCGTTCACGTGCTAGTCAGACCTTGGAGAATGTGACATTTCTGACTTGGACACTTGTGGTAGAAACAAGAGCTCAGAGTTTCCCCCACTTGAAAGTACTAGAATCAATCAATAGGAAGTTCTACGCAAATAAATTATGTTCATTTTAACTCTGAGGTTCCGAGTTTCCGATAGTGGCATATGTTAGTGATGCAGTGATATATTCCACCCCCCCCCCCCCCCCCCCCCCCCCCCCCCCAAAAAAAAACAACACACACACACTTGATAGCACAATGATTTCTAGTTCCAATCTTTGTTTTAATAAGTACAATAAAAAATTTCACAAACCAATGTCATCCTTGAGATTCATGATCAATGCGCAACTGCAATATAAAATAGCTTCCAAATGATCAAATTTACAATCTACTATATGTCTAGTCTAGACTAGGGCCTAGATTCAATCAGATCTGTGTTAAACTGCATAAAGCATATCATTGCTTTTCTTTAGGCGATGTCGGAGGTGTAACTGCTATATTTGTTGTTGCTGACATTTCACCATAGTAAGATAGAGCGCTCTAAATGGATATAGCCCTTTTTTAAGCATTGACATTTAGGGCTTTTCACAATGTTTAAATAGTCAACTCGAATGACACACAAGATTTTGTTTAAGACTTCAGCACTGCAGGTGGCAGTAAATCACCAATATTGGTTTTATGCTTTTTTTTTTTTTTTTTAAACACAAAATAATAAGAAAATTGACTACTTTAAATTGGAGAAGCCTCAATGGCACTCCCCATTCTGTTACAGACGCTATAATGGCACAGATACAAAAGATGAGTCCTCTATCTAACTCCATGCATTTTCCATACTACCATAATTTCACAACTTTTTTTTATTGACAATGTGCCTATTCTTGTGTTTAATGTACTTTTATTACGAATTTAAAAGCTTAGTGATGTGTCAGTAACTATGACGACAGTAAGCCTAACCAACCTACATTTAACCGAAGTTAAAAGTACATCTAATAAAAGTAATTATTCAAAAACATTGTCAGAACCTTGACATAACTAGAGTCACCTCAGCATTTTGGAGGCATGAAGAAATTGAGTAGGAGTGGTAGATAGCTGTAAATAAATGCACATAACTCTGGCTAGCTAACCAACTCATGGCGAACACAATTCACTTATTCAAATTCACTTTGCTGTTGCTCCTATCCTTTGCTTGTAACTGCAGCTTTTTTTTTTAAAGGTATATAGTTTTAGCATTTTGATGCTTTATTGGATAGAGGAGAGACAGTGGGGAACGATACTGTATATAGAGAGTTTTTGCTGAAATATAATTGGGCCGGATTGGAACCTCTGCTGCAGTGGTATACGTGTTCTGAAGGCAGCGGTTTAGACCACAGTAACTGCAGCTTTGTGCCTTCCTTCACCAACGATGAGGGGGCTCCAGTTATGTTTACATTTGCGGTTTGTGATTGAGAGGCTGGAGCTACCTCTGACTTCTCTCCCGTTTCAACGCCACCCCGAACTTCCAGGCTTCGATGTACTGAGACAGGTCGATCTCTTCAGGGAAGAACTGCTCAACATCAGAGGGGATGTCCAGGTTCTTACGTTCCATGTATGCCACAAGTGTATCTTTCAGACTAGAAGAGAACGGTAATACAATGGACATGTGAGGTTCACAGAAATAGTTGAATGATTTTTTTACTGGTTAAGATGTCAATAACACAAACCATCAAGCTATTTGGTTCTCTATTTTAGGACATTTGCGGTTATCAGAAACAAATGACATAAAAAAAATAAAAATAAAACTTTCAGTCTGAAGAAAGTATGCTTTGAAGGGATTTTAAGTGCACCAGAAAAAAGTATTGGAAAGTTCAGGGAAACATCAGGGAAGATCATCAGTGTATGATCTGTGTAGAAAAGAAGTTCACCATTGCGCTCAATTAATTTCCCCCAGTCATACTGTGAAAATGTGTCCGTGTGGACGTCGTTTCCAGAGGGTTGAGTGCTACACATGAAACATTTGAATGTTCAGCATTCTATACAATGGCAAGGACAACCACTCCACACTGCCTGTTGGGCCTTTACTAGCATGTGTGTGAGAGTGAGTGAGTGTGTGTGTGTGAGTGTGTGTGTGAGAGTGTGTGTGTGTGTGTGTGTGTGTGTGTGAGTGAGTGAGTGTGAGTGAGTGAGTGAGTGAGTGTGAGTGAGTGAGTGAGTGAGTGTGTGTGTGTGAGTGTGTGTGTGTGAGTGTGTGTGTGTGAGTGTGTGTGTGTGTGTGTGTGTGTGTGTGTGTGTGTGTGTGTGTGAGTGTGTGAGTGTGTGTGTGTGTGAGGCCTGTAGGTGTCAGTGTGTCCTGCAGCCTTACCCCCAGTCAGGTCTGTAGGTGTCAGATGCACGGGGGCTCTTCAGGACCAGTATCAGGAACTCGTGCATCTCCAGCAGGATGGAATCAGCGTTGCTTTTATTAAAGAACCCAGTGAGAAGCCTGTGCTCCTCCTCTCCCAGGGCCTTCCTGTACTCTTCTGAGATCCCTTCAAATGGGTCCTTAGGACGGGTAGGGAAAGAGAGAGAGTCAACCCCTGGTAGTTACATTTCTGCTATGTCCACACTACGTCTTCCAATTTGCACGCTGAAAGGGAAACGCAGCAGAAAAGAATAGGATCTATTCTTGCGCTGCGTTAGTGAGTCAGCGCTTTGCTGCTTCACTCTTGTGCTTGTGATGTGGAAGCACCACCACTTAACATTGCCCTCTTATAGCTTAAGTGTCAAGGGGTAGGGGTTAATCTCGTTCACAGCGCCTCAGAAAGGGACTTGAATGGAGCCTATGGCAAGAGCGGGAAAAACCCCCCCTCTGGATTTTCATTGGCTGAACTCTCAGTCTATCACCATCTAGCATGACCCTTAGGACCTCCCCTCTATATTGTGGAAATCCACAAAGCACGAGCAGTGCAAGTGATTTAGGCTAAACAAGGAAGTGAGTTCGGGAAATTGGATAGTATGTGAATTGTGAAAATAGTTTTCACATATAAACTTTATATGCCCAAACTCAGAATCATTTGGGCTTCCCATAATTATGGTCGCTATGAAAGAACATTTATTGATGTTGAAGTCCCAGATGTAGCAGACTCGCTCTCTCCCCCACCTCGATTTTAACGCATGCCCAGGGCCGGACTAGCGCATTTGGGGCCCTGGGGCACATTTTGCCACGTTGCAGAGAGAACATTTTGCAGTTTTAAATGCTAATTTCCTGCAATTCTACACTTTTAGGCATGGGCAGAGAACAATTTTCTCTGCATCTCATGCTTTCGTTCACATTTAGCCATGAGGCTGAGAGAAAATGTTGCAGTTTTAAACAGGGGTGTGACGACTTCCGCCGAAGTTGGTGCCTCTCCTTGTGCGGGCGGCTATCGGCGGTCGTCGTCACCGGCTTTCTAGCTGCCACCGATCTACGTTTCTGTTTTCCATTTGTTTTGTCTGTATTGTACACACCTGGTTCCCATCACGTTAATTTGTTTCCCTATTTAACCCTCTGGTTCCCTCATGGTGTTGTGCGTGATTGTTCTTTGTTTGGTGTTCATACTGCTGTGAGCTGATGTATTTCCCTGCGTGGAAATTAGATTTGTTGTTTTTCGAGTAAAGTTCGTCTGTTACTCAGTTCTGTGTCCTGCGCCTGACTCCATCCTACCGCTGCACACTGACACCTGACAAAAATTATTTTCCAATCGTTTCGTTCTGAACAGAACCACTATTTTTTTTGTTTCGTTCCACTGTTCCAACCTGCAAAATAAAGTTCTGAACCGGTTCGAACCCCAAAAAAGTAACAGTTTATATCATTCCTTTCTGTAATTTCTTTACCCGTGAAATCAACCATTTTTTACATTTAGCTCATTAAATGACTTCACCACTCAGTGCGGATAGAGCAGGCAAGCTAGTTCTTTACATGTGTGATGGACAGTGATGGGGAATATATGATCTATTATGTGCATTTGCTTACATCATTAAAAACTATGGAGGCCTTGACAGCAGAAGGTTTTCAGAAACCTGCAAACCACAATTGCCACATTGACTTTAGACATGTCGTCGTTTTATTGTCTGACACCTCACCCCCTGATGCTGAGTTCGTGGGAAGACAGGATTAGGAAGAATACTTTGTTGTTGCTAGGGAAAGTTCAGGGTCAGGGGTAAACATCACGCTATGGGAAGGGAGTGCTAGTATAAAAAGCATAGATTGTTTTAGACACTTTGCAGAACTTACGAAGAGCTATACAAACCCTGTTGACTCTGTATTAACTTCTGCCTGCAATTGCAAAACTAAAGATCGTTTACATATATTCAGAAGCCGTTGTCTGTGTCATTTTTCTAAAGTTTAAGTTTTAAGAATAAGAGAATATCAGCACTGTGCAAAGAACCCTCAACAACAGACAAGTGTAGCCTATGGCGCAAGATGCGACTGAAATTTTGCGGGTGGGGAGAGAGCGAGAGAGGGTTGAGGAGGAGGCTTGAAGCGCTGGGCATCTTGTTATGACATGCATTATCTGAATTAGGTCCACCGAATTATACCTAGGAGCGGCTTCTATGGAGGAACTTTGAACGTCCTTTGAGCCAGCTAGCTAACATGCTGGTGTGTGCAGAGCGGCAGCAGAATTAAAAACACATCTTACCTTATTGTACTTCATAAATCCAATGTGAAATGTGATAACTAGATCTATAGTATCCTTAACCAGCATTGAAAAAGGTAATCCATTCTTCTCTAGCTAATGAAAAATCTCTCTTCCTATCTTCTGAATCACGAATGTAACGTCAATACAGTAGCCTATGCTTCGGAGGGGGAGGGGCAGGTAGCCTACACAAACGCAAAGATTTTCAGCTTACAGGAAGACACTGGAATACGTTTCCTTGTGACAGAGTGAGGGCTTGGCATAAGCACTTTGTTGCGTTTTTGTTGTGGGACTGGAAAAAATGCCTGGAACATAAAATAACTTTATTAACCGGTTCCCATGCTTTTAAAATAACGGTTCCGTTCCGGAAAACAGCATGGATCACTTTCATTCCAGATTCCGTTTCTGTTCCTTGAAAGATTTCGGTATTTTCCGGTTAACTAGGACTTGGTCAACCTATAAATCATTCCTGAACTGTAACTTGACAGGTGAACTATTGTTTCATATGACCACATCAAACAGTAATACAGACACGCCTCATAGTGTCTGACCATGTTAAAACACCCAAGAGGCTCCCTAGCCAGCAATTTCACTAGACGTCTTACCCTCTTAAGCCGCAGCATGTTCTCTGATTTGAGTGATGTCAGGAGCTGCCACAGTGCCAAACAGTGCTTGAGATAGTATCTGCCCAGGGCCTGAGGACAATAGGAGAAGACCTGAGGTTAGCCATGCTTGAGATTGTATCTGCCCAGGGCCTGAGGACAATAGGAGAAGACCTGAGGTTAGCCATGCTTGAGATTGTATCTGCCCAGGGCCTGAGGACAATAGGAGAAGACATGAGGTTAGCCATGCTTGAGATAGTATCTGCCCAGGGCCTGAGGACAATAGGAGAAGACCTGAGGTTAGCCATGCTTGAGATAGTATTTTCCCAGGGCCTGAGGACAATAGGAGGAGACCTGAGGTTAGCCATGCTTGAGATAGTATCTGCCCAGGGCCTGAGGACAATAGGAGAATACCTGAGGTTAGCCATGCTTGAGATAGTATCTGCCCAGGGCCTGAGGACAATAGGAGGAGACCTGAGGTTAGCCATGCTTGAGATTGTCCTCAGGCCCTGGGCAGATACTGAGGTTAGCCTAATCGTACACACAAACTACCCCTGCTTTAAATGACTAAGCACTTGTGTATGAATTAACTAGATAGGTGCACATAAATATGACAATAATTCCCTCTGGCCTATCAGAAGGCTATAACTACACATTGCTTATCCAATCCAAGACGTGCCCTAGTGGTGGGGGTCAATTTTGATTGAGCAAACCTCTTGTATAAACATGACATAATTGGTCACAAGTTGACTCTCAGTGATCTAGCGTCACAGATACCAATATTTAATACCCCTGGCTTAGACTACACCCCTGGCGTTTGTTGGAGACAGGCGCGTATTGGAGGATGCTGTTTGTACCGTTTGAAGTCTGTCTCCGCACCACGTGCTCTCACCACTGGTGTCCCCTAGGGCTCAGTTCTAGGCCCTCTCCTATTCTCGCTATACACCAAGTCACTTGGCTCTGTCATATCCTCACATGGCCTCTCCTATCATTGCTACGCAGACGACACACAACTCATTTTCTCCTTTCCCCCTTCTGATAACCAGGTGGCGAATCGCATCTCTGCATGTCTGGCAGACATATCAGTGTGGATGACGGATCACCACCTCAAGCTGAACCTCGGCAAGACAGAGCTGCTCTTCCTCCCAGGGAAGGACTGCCCGTTCCATGATCTCGCCATCACGGTTGACAACTCCGTTGTGTCCTCCTCCCAGAGTGCGAAGAGCCTTGGCGTGACCCTGGGCAACACCCTGTCGTTCTCCGCTAACATCAAGGTGGTGACCTGATCCTGTAGGTTCATGCTCTACAACATTCGGAGAGTACGACCCTGCCTTACACAGGAAGCGGCACAGGTCCTAATCCAGGCACTTGTCATCTCCCGTCTGGATTACTGCAACTCGCTGTTGGCTGGGCTCCCTGCCAGTGCCATTAAACCCCTACAACTCATCCAGAATGCTGCAGCCCGTCTGGTGTTCAACCTTCCCAAGTTCTCTCATGTCACGACGCTCCTCCGCACACTCCACTGGCTTCCAGTTGAGGCTCGCATCTACTACAAGACCATGGTGCTTGCCTACGGAGCTGTGAGGGGAACGGCACCTCCGTACCTTCAGGCTCTGATCAATCCCTACACCCAAACGAGGGCATTGCGTTCATCCACCTCTGGCCTGCTGGCTCCCCTACCTCTGCGGAAGCATAGTTCCCGCTCAGCCCAGTCAAAACTGTTCGCTGCTCTGGCACCCCAATGGTGGAACAAGCTCCCTCACGACGCCAGGACAGCGGAGTCACTCACCACCTTCCGGAGACACTTGAAACCCCACCTCTTTAAGGAATACCTGGGATAGGATAAAGTAATCCTTCTACCCCCCCCTTACCCCACCCCCCCAAAAAATAAAAAAATAAATAAACATATTGTAAAGTGGTTATCCCACTGGCTATAAGGTGAATGCACCAATAATGTAAGTCGCTCTGGATAAGAGTGTCTGCTAAATGACGTAAATGTAAATGTAAGTGTGACACCCTTTTATGATTACATTTTCCAGTTCGTAAATGTGTCGTTTCACGAATAGATTGCTTTTTGCGTCCCTTTGATATTTTAAGTAGAAATTGTGCACCAATATTGAATGAAAAGCCTGTTATATTAAATTATGTGCCCTTTAATATGAAACAGATGGAAAATGTACGTCCCTCGTCATGTTTTTATGACTTCTAGGAAACATTTTACCCACGTAACTCCAACATTTCTCGAAGTTTTCACCATCGTTGTAAAGCCCTTGTTATTTTGTTGCTTTAACAAAGTAATGTCTGAAGATTATTATTTATTTGATGTGATTTAATGATTCATTTACGTCTGTCCCTCATTTTAAAGGTCAACTCTGTTACACGAACTGAACTCTCATTTTAATACGGTGAAACTATTCCCTTTTCAATTATTTTTTCAAAAGAAACTTTGAACAAGATGAAAACATCAACCCTGTTACTTGATTTTGCCATTTTATTGGTACTTACTACAGTCATTATTGTTTATTTAACCTCTTGAGATTGGAAAACATGTGTTTTATTAACTTTAACGTGTTGTTTATGACAGAATGTTAAATAATAATATAATATATGCCATTCAGCAGACGCTTTTATCCAAAGCGTACATACATTTTACAATTAGGTGAAATAAAACGTTATTTTTTAAAACCAAATTACACTCTATTGGTGGAACGACCTAAATATGGCAGATTATAATTTACAGTATATGACCAATAGCCTGTCTGCATTTAGAAGGCACAGGAGATTTTACGTTTACATTTTAGTCATTTAGCAGATGCTCTTATCCAGAGAGACTTACAGTTAGTGAGAGCATACATTTTCATATACTTACAAAAAGGGAAAATGTATTTGGTATTGTTCCACAAAAGTAACTTCAGTTATCTTAAATCAGTGATTTAATGAACTGACTACTTTTACATTAAAAGGGACAGACTTGTGTTTTGACTGTGAAATGAGCAGAACGGCAATCTATGCGTGCACACGAAATCATACTTATATTCAGCATTTATTACAGACGTCCATGTGTAAATGTAAAGCGTGCCCCAGCTATTGTGAAAGATCGGCGCCTGTTGGAGACGACTTGACATGGAAGCTAGTGTTAAAGTCCGGAATCACAAGGCTGACCGTGAGGATGTGTGGAGCTGTTTGATCGGCCATCTGCAGCACCTCCTCTAGGTAGCTGCCCAGCTGCATGTGAGGCTCTCCCCCGGTCATGGCCAGGAACCCCAGGGCCACCTCCACGGTGGAGAGGGCCTCACACACCTCATTGTACGAATTCAGCTCCCCAACTAGGGTCGACAGGGCCCGCGAGGGCAGAGGCACCTAGAGACACAAAGCAGAGAGAGGTCAAACCCTTAGTTCCGAAGCAGAGAGGTCAAATCCCTTGCTCCAAAGCAGAGAGGTCAAATCCCTTGCTTCAAAGCAGAGAGGTCAAATCCCTAGCTCCAAAGCAGAGAGGTCAAATCCCTTGCTCTTTCCCAGTGTTTTCAGATCTGAAAGAACTAGACAGAATATGGCAGTGGCTCCACAAATCCAATATTTGTGGCTAGGTGGAGCCATCACCATATTCCTGGTTCCTTCAGATCTGCAGAAAATGATTCGGCTAGAACTAGTAAAGAAAGCTTCATGTGAAAATGGTGATTCATCTTTTGGGAAGAAGACACGGCTGACTTATCGTTTTTAGATTTTAGCAGAACTTACTTGTCCAATCTTTCCTCTCATGTCCTTCAGAATAATTTCATGAATTCGATCATGTCTGTTCACCAGTGTTGGGATTCCCTGTAGAAACCAATAACTGACATCATGAATAGCTGATACTAGTAAATATATGAGCATCAAGGTTGGGGTGAATTCCATTTGAAATGTCAAATAATGCTAATTGTATTTATTTTTTAAAATAATAAAGTACTTATTATTAATGAATTAAATTGAAATGGGAATTGACACCAACGCTGGTTGTCATATGGTCATTTAGCTGACCTTTAACCCCAAACTGACTTACAGTTAACATACAGTATATTCTATCAGGACACGTCGTGCATTCAGGAATAAACCCACTACACTAGTGTTGGACGCACCATGCTCCTACCAACTGAGCGATTGGCACTCACGTTGAGGGTGATGATGGGCCTGCCCTGCAAGAAGCGGGAGAGGATCTGCTGCTGGATCTTGGGCAGGTCGTACTCGTGCAGGGTCTCCTTGCCGTGCTTCATGCTGTACTGACAGTTGGACAGGATCAGTGGCAGCAGGTCCCTCTCCAGATCATATTGGATCACATGCAGGTCCGTTAGGTCTGCTGGGCTCACTTTAAAGCTGGGAAAAGAAGAATTAAGTCAACAAATGGCCTGAAACTATGGGGCTGTGGTATCAACAGTTTCTGCTTCCGTCTCAATGTGCTGTTCTCTCTCTATATCTTTCCCTCACTCAAATGCAACAAAGCACTAGGATATTTCAACAAAGCACTAGGATATTTCAACAAAGCACTAGGATATTTCTACAAAGCACTAGGATATTTCAACAAAGCACTAGGATATTTCAACAAAGCACTAGGATATTTCAACAAAGCACTAGGATATTTCAACAAAGCACTAGGATATTTCTACAAAGCACTAGGATATTTCAACAAAGCACTAGGATATTTCTACAAAGCACTAGGATATTTCAACAAAGCACTAGGATATTTCAACAAAGCACTAGGATATTTCAACAAAGCACTAGGATATTTCAACAAAGCACTAGGATATTTCTACAAAGCACTAGGATATTTCAACAAAGCACTAGGATATTTCAACAAAGCACTAGGATATTTCAACAAAGCACTAGGATATTTCAACAAAGCACTAGGATATTTCTACAAAGCACTAGGATATTTCAACAAAGCACTAGGATATTTCAAAACAGATATACCTTGACATAAAGCCATACAAATGTTTTATGCCAGGAGGTGTGCTAGGACTAGGATCAGGGGTAGCAAGGCGACTAGATTCAGCCGCGGGATGATTTTTGTCGAAGCGGATGGTTGGGGGAACGGGGCATGATAATTTGTGCACTGCAAATTGACCACAGCTAAGCCCAATAAGAGATTGCATTTGAAAATAACAATAATTTCATACCTTGAACACATCGAGACACGGTCAAGTCTCTTTTTATATTTGTGGGAATACTTGGGAACAGATTTCCTAAATTAAACTCATTTTTAGCTGAATTCCTGGTGATTTTACAGTCTTTTTTTTTTTAACCTAAAAACTCAACATTATATTTTTTTAACCTAAAAACTTTGGGAGATAAAAGTATTATAATATCATGCGTGTTGCCAACCCCCTGTTTCACGCGAAATTAGTACAAGTAAGCATGCATCCACCTAGTCTCCTCTCCAAGGTGCTTGTCCACACAGTAGACCAGCTCGTTCTGCAAGGCGATGAGGTAGCTGACCAGGGCTGTGGAGCAGAGACCAGGACCTTGACGCCGTGGCAACAGGACCTGGAAGTCACTGGTCATGTCCAGATCCTTCTGGCAGAACTCAAAAGGGATCTTAATCTCTCCTACAGAAACCAAACAAACAGATTGTTTTTGATGTGATGGGAAAACAGGCACAAGATGAGGCTATTCATCTGCATAGCAGCAGCAGAATCAGGGGTCATCATTGAATTATTGAGATATTTAGGACAGAATAAGTGAGAATATTTCACATGCTTGGGTTCACTACGAAGTGTGCCCTAGGATCTCTGAGCGAGTGCCCAACACATGCATTCTTTTAAGGATGCCGTTGTTTGACAAAAACGTCAACAAATAAGTACTGAAAACGTGTGTGCGCAAGTAATTATATATAGGATCACTATTGGACCCCAAATGGTATGGCACTGTTTATCTGTTCTTATTAGACCCAAACTGGTATGGCAATGATTATCTGTGCTATTACCATTGGTTGCCAGCAAGCCCCTAAGCTGATTCCATGTTGTCAGGAAGATGTTGATCCGTTTCTCGTGCCAGGCTCTCAGGGGAACTGTGGAAAGATGGACACAGACATAACCAATTACAAACTTTGGGCTCTATTCAATCCGTGGCGCTGAAGATCTGCTTTATAGCGCGAGATTGACAATTAAAAAGGCAACGTTCCCGTGGTCGCGGAGACTGCATTCACGGTAAACTTTGCATATGGTCGGCCAATTCGGAAATTACCTTTAAATTGTAGCGCAGATCTTCCGCGATACTTCGGTGATACGGATTGAATCCAGCCTTAAATCTCCTCCAATTCCTTTATGACACGTTTTATGGAATGCTTACAAAATAGTTGATAAGCCTGGTTTACATAGACTTCTACGTAGATTTTGCACTGATGTCCTTAGGATATTTGCGCGAAGATGAGTAATTCGCAAACACCTAAAGTTAGGATTTGGCTCAATGCCACTAATTTAGTGTTTCCCTATCCTGGTCCTGTGGACCCCAAGGGGTGCACATTTTGGTTTTTGCCCTAGCACTAACAGGTGGTATGAGTGCTAGGGCAAAACCAAAAAGGTGCACCCCTTTGGGTCCCAAGGACCAGGACTGGGAAACACTGCATCAATCAGAAGATACACCACAGGGGTGTAACACTCATTCCAGTCCTGGAGGGCTACCTTCTGTTATTTCCTTTCAATTAGTGTCCAATTAAGACCTAGACAACCAGGTGAGGTTGTCCAATTAAGACCTAGACAACCAGGTGAGGTTGTCCAATTAAGACCTAGACAACCAGGTGAGGTTGTCCAATTAAGACCTAGACAACCAGGTGAGGTTGTCCAATTAAGACCTAGACAACCAGGTGAGGTTCTCCAATTAAGACCTAGACAACCAGGTGAGGTTGTCCAATTAAAGAACCTAGACAACCAGGTGAGGTTGTCCAATTAAGACCTAGACAACCAGGTGAGGGGAGTTCCTAACTCATCAGTGATCTTCATTGATCAATCAAGTACAAGCGAAAAGTGAAAGCCCGCAGACACTCGGTCCTCCATGGAATGAGTTTGACACCTGTGTTACAGTACCTGATTCCTGTCTCTGGAGGAATTTGGCAATGGTGCAGTGGGACAGATCAGTCACATTCCGACACGTCTTCACCAGATTTCTCTGCAGTTCCAGGATGTCAGTGATGAACTTTACCAACCGCAGCTCTGCCTCCTGCAACCAATCACAGGGTTCAGTAAAATATCTGCTGACAGAATGCAACCAATCACAAGGCATTAAACTACTGACAGGTAAACCGTATAAGGCCTATAAATGCTGAGCAGCTAAGGTTATGATTGAAAAGAAAGTCAGAGCCCAATAATAGAAATGACTTGTGCATACACATTTTCCTTGGTATGTTCACATTTAACACGGCATGCTTTTTTAAAAATCTGTCATCACTGAACAAGGTTTTCCTTATTTGCATGTTCAGTTGCTCTCAATGATAGAACATAGCCAGGCCTCCCGAGTGGCGCAGCGGTCTAAGGCACTGCATCGCAGTGATAGAGGCGTCACTACAGACCCCGGTTCGATCCTGGGCTGTATCACAACCAGCTGTGATTGGGAGTCCCATAGGGCGACGCACAATTGGCCCAGCGTCGTCCGGGTTTGGCCGGTGTAGGCCGTCATTGTAAATAAGGATTTGTTCTTAACTGACTTGCCTAGTTAAATAAAGTGGCTTTTGTTTAGTGATACCTCTTACCTTGTGCAGGAACCTCCAGAGCACTGGCAGGGTGTTTTCTCCGTCATTCTGCTCCACAATGCGGGTGAGGCTGAGCAGGGACACCCTCTCCCTGCAGTTCCACACTGCTGGGCTGTGGATCTGGGAGTCGTTGGGCAGCGAGGTCAGGAACAGGCGTGGCTCTGGAGACAACACCTTCATGATAGGGTTGGAGGACACCCTTGAGTCAGCCCTGATAAAGGCATTCACCTCCTGCAGCCGCCTGTCCAGGTCCTGGAGACGAGATAGGAGGAGACACCAGCAGGGTAATTGGACTACAATTCCAAATTGACACCTGTCTCCTAGCAAGGTTGTGCTCAATTCAGATTAGAATTGAGAACGCCTCAATTTCAAATTAAATTATTGAATTGAATTTGAATAGAAGTAGTAAACAGGATACAGAATTGCAATTCGATTTTGAAATAAAGGAAATATAATTTAATTCAGTGAAATTCAAAGAAATTCAAATGCCTGTTCTATTCTATATTAGGTGTTGTCTATGCAAATATACATATTATATGCCTCGTTTTATACATGCATAGAAAATATTGTTGAAGCAATTGATTTTCAGGACAAACTTATAATTAATTATCAAGGAAAACAAAACCTGTATGCAAATATTCTAAGTTATTATATTTCATAAACCACTTACATTTTGTTCAATATGGGGAAAATACAACATTTCCCAGAATGCATTAGTCTAATCCTCAAGTTGACCCTTAGGCCTTTCAAGAAGCCAAACAAATGAAATGTTTATACAAAACATTAAGAACACCTGCTCTTTCCATGACAGCCTGGGGGGGGGGGGGGGGGGAATTGGTGCTGTGGGACAGATCAGTCACATTCCGACACGTCTTCACCAGAGTTCTCTGCAGTTCCAGGATGTCAGTGATGAAGTTCACCAACCGAAGAAAAACCTTTCTCAAATTCAAAATTGTACATCATGTGGGGTGTGGCCAATTCAATTCGAATTTCAACTCACGAGTTCAATGGAAGTCAATTCCAAAATTCTGAATTGTACCCAACCCTGACTTCTATGCAATTCTGTCAACCTTAAAATCAATATGGCAAAATGTCCATCTAGCCAAGGACAAGGTAGAGCTACAATCATATTGCTTATACCTATCCAATCCTGGAATTGGAACTGGAAATTAGATGAATTAAAAAACACGTCTGTCCTAGATGGTCGGACAATAAAGCCAGTAAGCTGTGATTTTCTGCTATCATGTTTTTACCTTCAGCTGAGGAGGGATTATTTCATTGCCAACTGTCATCTCCCAGGCATTTCTGGCCTCTTTGGTAGAGAGATGATTATCATCACACCCTGAGGAGAGAAGTTTAAACTGTACATAAGTCTGATTCCAGTTACAAACACCGACAACAAGTACACAAACAAAATCTAATCAAATCTTTGCTTAATATCAGCTCCCTTGATAAATATCAGCAAAAAAGACTGTATAAAATAAATAATACAAATACTGAGCTATATTGTATAAAAAATTTTTTGGGGGGAAATTACATTACTTTATACTAATACAATTGCTCAAAATAAAGAGATTTTGTTTAACAAGTAATAAAACAAATCTAAAAAAGGGTCAAAATTATTGGTACCCCTGTTTTCAATACTCCAGCACCCTCCCCTTGCGAGGATATGACACTGAGCCTTTTTCTAAAATGGTGGCGAATCGCATCTCTGCATGTCTGGCAGACATATCAGTATGGATGACGGATCACCACCTCAAGCTGAACCCTTGCAAGACGGAGCTGCTCTTCCTCCCGGGGAAGGACTGCCCGTTCCATGATCTCGCCATCACGGTTGACAACTCCGTTGTGTCCTCCTCCCAGAGTGCGAAGAGCCTTGGCGTGACCCTGGACAACACCCTGTCGTTCTCCGCTAACATCAAGGCGGTGACCCGATCCTGCAGGTTCATGCTCTACAACATTCGGAGAGTACGACCCTGCCTTACACAGGAAGCGGCACAGGTCCTAATCCAGGCACTTGTCATCTCCCGTCTGGATTACTGCAACTCGCTGTTGGCTGGCCTCCCTGCCTGTGCCATTAAACCCCTACAACTCATCCAGAATGCCGCAGCTCGTCTGGTGTTCAACCTTCCCAAGTTCTCTCACGTCACCCCCCTCCTCCGCACACTCCACTGGCTTCCAGTTGAAGCTCGCATCCGTTACAAGACCATGGTGCTTGCCTATGGAGCAGTGAGGGGAACGGCACCTCCGTACCTTCGGGCTCTGATCAGTCCCTACACCCAAACGAGGGCATTGCGTTCATCCACCTCTGGCCTGCTGGCTCCCCTTCCTCTGCGGAAGCATAGTTCCCGCTCAGCCCAGTCAAAACTGTTCGCTGCTCTGGCACCCCAATGGTGGAACAAGCTCCCTCACGACGCCAGGACAGCGGAGTCACTCACCACCTTCCGGAGACATTTGAAACCCCACCTCTTTAAGGAATACCTGGGATAGGATAAAGTAATCCTTCTACACCCCCCCCCCCCAAAAAAAAAAAAAAAAAAGTGTAAAGTGGTTTTCCCACTGGCTATAGGGTGAATGCACCAATTTGTAAGTCGCTCTGGATAAGAGCGTCTGCTAAATTACTAAAATGTAAATGTAAATGTTATGAGATTGTAGAACACATTGGGAGGGATTTTAGACCATTCCTCCATACAGAATCTCCCCAGATCCTTGACATCCTTCGTCTGCGCTTATGGACCTGCCCTCTTCAATTCAAACCACTGGTTTTAGATGGCCATTGCAACATGTTGATTTTGTGGTCAATTAACCATGTGGATTTGTGCTTGCTGGAAGACCCAATTCCGGCGAATTGTCAGCCTCCTGGCAGAGGCAACCAGGTTTTTGGCTAAGATGTCCTAGCAGGGCGGCAGGTAGGTTAGCGGTTAGAGCGTTGGGCCAGTAACCGAAAGGTGAAAAATCTGTCGATGTGCCCTTGATCAAGGAGCCCTAGTTTGCTCCTGCGGCGCTGTACTACTATGTCTGACCCTGTAAAACAACACGTTTCAACTGACAATAAAAACATATTTATTTTTACTTGGTAAAGTTCATGATGCCGTTGACCTTAACAAGGGCCCCAGGACCAGTGGAAGCAAAATAGCCCCATAACATCAAAGCTCCACCACCATATTTTACAGTAGGTATGAGGTACTTTTCTGCAAATGCTTCCGTTTTTCGACGCCAAACCCACCACTGGTGCGCGTGGCCAAAGAGCTCTGTTTTCATGTCATCTGACCATAGCACCGGTTCCAATGCCATTTATCAATCTCCAGGCTCCAGATGCTATGGTCAGATGACATGAAAATAGAGCTCTCAGAAACAGGGTATACTTTGTTACTTGTTAGATAAATATCAGCAAGCTAGACTTGCTATGCGCAGCAAAATAGCTAGCTAGCTCTCTGCTTGGCTAGCTCTCTGCTTGGCTAGCTAGCTGCTTGGCTAGCTAGCTCTCTGCTTGGCTAGCTAGCTGCTTGGCTAGCTCTCTGCTTGGCTAGCTAGCTGCTTGGCTAGCACTCTGCTTGGCTGGCTAGCTCTCTGCTTGGCTGGCTAGCTCTCTGCTTGGCTAGCTCTCTGCTTGGCTAGCTCTCTGCTTGGCTAGCTCTCTGCTTGGCTAGCTAGCTCTCTGCTTGGCTAGCTCTCTGCTTGGCTAGCTAGCTGCTTGGCTAGCTCTCTGCTTGGCTAGCTCTCTGCTTGGCTGAACACAAAACGTTAGCACGCTGTTCTCTGATGGGCTAAATCGATCAGTCTCGCTGCAAGACTTCAGCTAAAGATTTGACATGTTGAACCTCGGCAACTCCAGCCTACGACACGAGACGTTCTAAAACTAGACCGTTCAGATCAAACAAACTTTGTTGTAAAACTCCTTAAAACTGTTGCGTCTCTTCTTATGTATCTGAACTGGGCCTTACCGCGACGGTGAGGCTTCAGTAGGCTACTGATCATCAGGTGGACGGCATTGACTGTGTCATCTCTCCCTTTCCCCATAAACCTAGTCACGTGTTCCATGTCTTTCAGCAGGTGACCCATGAGGAACAAACTGGGGTCAGGGACTTGGGGCTTGATGATAGCAGCAATGGCCTATCAAAGACAAAGAAAGACAGCGAGATAAGACACTAGGAACTAGCTCCTTCTCCTAGCTCCTTATAAACTGAATAGGGTAGGGACTAGCTCCTTATCCACTGAATAGGGTAGGGACTAGCTCCTTTATCCCCTGAATAGGGTAGGGACTAGCTCGACAGAGCCTGGATTCTTATAAACTGAATAGGTAGGGACTAGCTCCTTATAACTGAATCGGTAGGGACTAGCTCCTTATCCACTGAAAGGGTAGGGACTACTCCTTATCCACTGAATAGGGTAGGGACTAGCTCCTTATCCACTGAATAGGTAGGGACTAGCTCCTTATTACTGATAGGGTAGGACTAGCTCCTTATCATGAATAGGGTAGGACTGCTCTATCCTGATAGGGTAGGGACTATCCATCTATCCATGAATAGGTAGGGACTAGCTCCTTATCCACTGAATAGGTAGGACTAGCTCCTTTAACTGAATAGGGTAGGGACTAGCTCCTTATCCACTGAATAGGTAGGGACTAGCTCCTATCCCTGAATAGGGTAGGGACTAGCTCCTTATCCCCTGAATAGGGTAGGGACTAGCTCCTTATCCCTAGTGGCTCTTTCCCTGAATAGGGTGGGGACTAGCTCCTTATCCACTGATAGGGTAGGGACTAGTCCTTATCCACTGAATAGGGTAGGGACTAGCTCCTTAATCCCCTGAATAGGGTAGGGACTAGCTCCTTATCCCTGAATCGGGTAAGGGACTAGCTCCTTATAAACTGAATAGGGTAGGGACTAGCTCCTTATCCACTGAATAGGGTAGGGACTAGCTCCTTATCCCCTGAATAGGGTAGGGACTAGCTCCTTATCCCCTGAATAGGGTAGGGACTAGCTCCTTATCCACTGAATAGGGTAGGGACTAGCTCCTTCTCCACTGAATAGGGTAGGGACTAGCTCCTTATCCACTGAATAGGGTAGGGACTAGCTCCTTATCCACTGAATAGGGTAGGGACTAGCTCCTTATCCCCTGAATACGGTAGGGACTAGCTCCTTATCCTAGCTCCTTATCCACTGAATAGGGTAGGGACTAGCTCCTTATCCACTGAATAGGGTAGGGACTAGCTCCTTATCCCACTGAATAGGGTAGGGACTAGCTCCTTATCCCCTGAATACGGTAGGGACTAGCTTATCCTAGCTCCTTCCACTGAATAGGGTAGGGACTAGCTCCTTATCCACTGAATACGGTAGGGGACTAGCTCCTTATCCCTGAATAGGGTAGGGACTAGCTCCTTATCCACTGAATAGGGTAGGGACTAGCTCCTTATCCACTGAATAGGGTAGGGACTAGCTCCTTATCCACTGAATAGGGTAGGGACTAGCTCCTTATCCACTGAATACGGTAGGGACTAGCTCCTTATCCACCTAGCTCCTTATCCACTGAATACGGTAGGGACTAGCTCCTTATCCACTGAATAGGGTAGGGACTAGCTCCTTATCCACTGAATAGGGTAGGGACTAGCTCCTTATCCCCTGAATAGGGTAGGGACTAGCTCCTTATCCACTGAATACGGTAGGGACTAGCTCCTTATCCACTGAATAGGGTAGGGACTAGCTCCTTATCCACTGAATAGGGTAGGGACTAGCTCCTTATTCCACTGAATAGGGTAGGGACTAGCTCCTTATCCACTGAATAGGGTAGGGACTAGCTCCTTATCCACTGAATAGGGTAGGGACTAGCTCCTTATCCCCTGAATAGGGTAGGGACTAGCTCCTTATCCCCTGAATAGGGTAGGGACTAGCTCCTTATCCACTGAATAGGGTAGGGACTAGCTCCTTATCCCCTGAATAGGGTAGGGACTACGGGAAAGAGCTAGGGGGTTTCTGAACGGGCCACTGACACTAAGGCAGGTGTTCTGTAAGAAGCAAATGTCACATCACAGCTAAACAAATCTGCTGGCTATCAACTTAAAGCCAGGGACAATTCCTTCATTGAAGTCTATGGACAAGGAATGATAGAAAAAAAAAAAGAAGTATCTTCTGTCTCTCCTTGTCCATAGACTGCTTTCAAAGGTAAGGAAACAAATATACATTTGAGTGAACTACCCCTTTAACCACACAAATCCATAGGTCCCTCTGCAGGGATGTTGGTTGAGCATGGTGTTTGCAACGCCAGGGTTGTTGGTTCGTTTCCCACGGGGGGCCAGTATGAAAAAAATAATGTATGCATAAGAGCGTCTGCTAAATGACAAAAAAGTAAAAAAAAAAAAGTGTGTTTGCCGTGTTGTACCTGTGGGTGACTTCTGGTTCCTAGTAGCATGGCCAAGTGGGTGAGAAGCCGGACCAGGTTGAAAGGAACAGCGGACATGTTCTTTGTGTCCTGCATGTCTGGGTGGTCCCTCCGCCCAGGGTCTCCCAGGACATGGCCAGTCTCAGTACTGTCATCCCTTATGAAAAGACAAGAAAACGTTGTTTTTTTTCATTCTTCAGTACTGTGACTCATTAAAAGCCTCACTTGGGAAAATTCCATAGATATTTATGATGTTTTGTGTTTTCCTGAAATGAAAGGTCCTTTGGGGGGAAGGATGTTCGGCACACCTGTGAAATCTGTATCCAAATAGTTTTTGGAATGTCATTTAAAAGTGTAATTTGAAACTTTATAGTGTGCTGTGAAATAGAGTAGAGTTTAGATTAAGAATACAATTTCTTTACATTTACTTCTGGATAATACAAAATATAAAACGTCAATATCTCAAATTACCCCTTTTGATTTTGTTCACTTTTTGACATTGTTCTAAACAATATACTCTACAAGTACATCACATTTCCAGAGTGGGCTCTCTGCTACTTTTAAAGTTAGGATACATTTTATGAGTGGTCCTCTGTAGCTCAGCTGGTAGAGCACGGCGCTTGTAACGCCAAGGTAGTGGGTTCGATCCCCGGGACCACCCATACACAAAAATGTATGCACGCATGACTGTAAGTCGCTTTGGATAAAAGCGTCTGCTAAATGGCATATATTATATTATTATATTATTATGAGAACCACCAACATCGTGAATGGGAAATTGGATTCAAAGGGAACTCCCTCTGCTGGTGATTCGCTAAATCCTAAAGGAGGACTGTGATTGGTTATGATGGTGGTTGGCCGACCCTATAATGTCAATTTCTATGAATAAAATGCAGCATATCTTCAAAAGTAAAAGAGAGACCATTTTTTATTATCCATAAATGAATGTAAAGAAATGGTATTCTTAATCTAAACACTACTCATAATTCAGAGCATACAGTAAGGTTTCAAATGACACCAAGATTGGCTTTGTAGCATGTGCAGGGCATAAATGTCACACATTTTCTAACTTGATTGTTTTTTGTGAACAACTTTTTATTTAGTTATTTTCAGAGGGGTGGTTACAGGTACAAAAACAATCAATTAAATGCATACAAAGATAACCCCAACCCATTCCCCCCTGTCAGTCCCCATCCACATCCTCCTGGAAACCTTGTTCTCTGATCGATTGAGAGATTCAAGGGGCTATCATTGTCAAGTAACATAATAGATGCAAAGCATTGAACATTTAAATTCATGCACTTCAAAATGAATTCTGTAACTTTGCCCCAGAAGCATTTAAGTGCAGGGCACCCCAACATCATATGAAGGAATGTGCCTACCTGATTTAGGGGACACAGTGAACAGTTGGGAGTTGGGGCCAATTTAATAGTAAAACTTTTGCTCAGTGTTAAATACAGTCTGTGAAAAAATGTAAAATTGATGGTTTCGATTACGGGACGCCAAGGTCATATTTTTCCATATTCTGTTCCAGTTAAAGGGTTGTTCACATTCAATTAGATCTGTGGACCATAATTTTTAAATGGCTAGCTCAGAATATGAGCTTTCCAAAAGTTGTTTATATATTGTAGAGATCAGTCCTTTTGGGAGGTGAGATAGTTTATTTATAAATACCATCATTGGATGGTTAGGTAGTTGGGTTTCCCAAGGGACTCCACAGGCCAGCATACTGTAGCTGACCTAAGTTGTAAATATAGAAAGAATGAGTTCAAGTTTCAAGTTTTTTAATGTCACGTAAACAAGTACAGTGAAATGCCTTTCTTCCAAGCTCCAAAACCAACAATGCAGTTTTCATCAAGGATCTCTCTGTACTTTGCTCCGTTCATCTTTCCCCCGATCCGCACTAGTCTCCCGGTCCCTGCCGCTGAAAAACAACTCCACAGCATGATGCTGCCACCACCATGCTTCACCGTAGGGATGGTGCCATGTTTCCTCCAGACATGACGCTTGGCATTCAGGCCAAAGAGTTCAATCTTGGTTTCATCAGACCAGAGAATCCTGTTTCTCATGGTCTGAGAGTCCTTTAGGTGCCTTTTGGCAAACTCCAAGCAGGCTGTCATGTGCCTTTTCCTGAGGAGTGGCTTCCGTCTGGCCACTCTACCATAAAGGCCTGATTGGTGAAGTGCTGCAGAGATGGTTGTCCTTCTGGAAGGTTCTCCCATCTCCACAGAGGAACTCTAGAGCCCTGTCAGAGTGACCATCGGGTTCTTGGTCACCTCCCTGACCAAGGCCCTTCTCCCCGATTGGTCAGTTTGGCCGGGCGGCCAGCTCTAAGAATATTCTTGGTGGTTCCAGACTTCTTCCATTTTAGAATGATGGAGGCCACTGTGTTCTTGGGGACCTTCAATGCTGCATACATTTTTTGGTACCCTTCCCCAGATCTGTGCCTCGACACTATCCTGTCTCAGAGCTCTACACAGACAATTCCTTTGACCTCATGGCTTGGTTTTTTCGCTGACATGCACTGTCAACTGTGGGACCTTATATAGACAGGTGTGTGCCTTTCCAAATCATATCCAATCAATTGAATTTACCACAGATGGACTCCAATCAAGTTGTAGAAAAATCTCAAGGATGATCAATGGAAACAGGATGCACATGAGCTCAATTTTGAGTCTCATAGCAAAGGGTCTGAATACTTATGTAAATAAGGTATTTCTAAAAACCTGTTTTCGCTTTGTCATTTTGGGGTAATGTGTGTAGTTTGCTGAGGATTTGTACATATTTATTCCATTTTAGAATAAAGTTGACGTGTACCTATGATGAAAATTACAGGCCTCTCTCATCTTTTTAAGTGGGAGAACTTGCACAATTGGTGGCTGACTAAATACTTTTTTCCCCCCACTGTTCAGAGAATCAAAAAATGTAGGATCATAATAAAGGCAATTTTCTTTCCATGATGGATCCATTTAATGAAAGTGATTCTACCTTCTTGGTCTTCACCTCTACCCAAGATGGTAATTTTGAAAAAATAAATGTTATATATATATATATATATATATATATATATACAGTGGGGGAAAAAAGTATTTAGTCAGCCACCAATTGTGCAAGTTCTCCAACTTAAAAAGATGAGAGAGGCCTGTAATTTTCATCATAGGTACACGTCAACTATGACAGACAAAATGAGACTTTTTTTTACAGAAAATCACATTGTAGAATTTTTAATGAATTTATTTGCAAATTATGGTGGAAAATAAGTATTTGGTCAATAACAAAAGTTTCTCAATACTTTGTTATATACCCTTTGTTGGCAATGACACAGGTCAAACGTTTTCTGTAAGTCTTCACAAGGTTTTCACACACTGTTGCTGGTATTTTGGCCCATTCCTCCATGCAGATCTCCTCTATAGCAGTGATGTTTTGGGGCTGTCGCTGGGCAACACAGACTTTCAACTCCCTCCAAAGATTTTCTATGGGGTTGAGATCTGGAGACTGGCTAGGCCACTCACGACCTTGAAATGCTTCTTACGAAGCCACTCCTTCGTTGCCCGGGCGGTGTGTTTGGGATCATTGTCATGCTGAAAGACCCAGCCACGTTTCATCTTCAATGCCCTTGCTGACGGAAGGAGGTTTTCACTCAAAATCTCACGATACATGGCCCCATTCATTCTTTCCTTTACATGGATCAGTCGTCCTGGTCCCTTTGCAGAAAAACTGCCCCAAAGCATGATGTTTCCACCCCCATGGTTCACAGTAGGTATGGTGTTCTTTGGATGCAACTCAGCATTCTTTGTCCTCCAAACACGACGAGTTGAGTTTTTACCAAAAAGTTATATTTTGGTTTCATCTGACAATATGACATTCTCCCAGTCCTCTTCTGCATCATCCAAATGCACTCTAGCAAACTTCAGACGGGCCTGGACATGTACTGGCTTAAGCAGGGGGACACGTTTGGCACTGCAGGATTTGAGTCCCTGGCGGCGTAGTGTGTTACTGATGGTAGGCTTTGTTACTTTGGTCCCAGCTCTCTGCAGGTCATTCACTAGGTCCCCCCGTGCGGTTCTGGGATTTTTGCTCACCGTTCTTGTGATCATTTTGTCCCCACGGGGTGAGATCTTGCGTGGAGCCTCAGATCGAGGGAGATTATCAGTGGTCTTGTATGTCTTCCATTTCCTAATAATTGCTCCCACAGTTGATTTCTTCAAACCAAGCTGCTTACCTATTGCAGATTCAGTCTTCCCAGCCTGGTGCAGGTCTACAATTTTGTTTCTGGTGTCCTTTGACAGCTCTTTGGTCTTGGCCATAGTGGAGTTTGGAGTGTGACTGTTTGAGGTTATGGACAGGTGTTTTTTATACTGATAACAAGTTCAAACAGGTGCCATTAATACAGGTAACGAGTGGAGGACAGAGGAGCCTCTTTAAAGAAGAAGTTACAGGTCTGTGAGAGCCAGAAATCTTGCTTGTTTGTAGGTGACCAAATACTTATTTTCCACCATAATTTGCAAATAAATTCATTAAAAATCCTACAATGTGATTTTCTGGATTTATTTCCCTCAATTTGTCTGTCATAGTTGACGTGTACCTATGATGAAAATTACAGGCCTCTCTCATCTTTTTAGTGGGAGAACTTGCACAATTGGTGGCTGACTAAATACTTTTTTCCCCCACTGTAGATAATAAAGCATTTGGCCTTTCCATTGTGTTAACGATGAAGGATTGGTTGATTTCCAGTTTTTAAGTATACGTTTTTTCAAGGTGATTGACGAGAAAAGTATCATCCAACCCATCGGGTATCTCACTGCCCCCTCATATGCCATATCTTGAAATATGCAGACAGACGGATTAATGGTACATTTACATTGTAATACTTCTGACAAGACAACTTTCCAACTCCGCCCACAACTCCCTGACTTTATAACCTTCCCAGAAGGCTTTATTGAGTCATTGTTAGTGAATTCTGTCTGGTGTAATAAATTCTATACATTAGAATTTACTGGATTAAGCGTCCATCTTCGTTAACTGTAATCTCGTTAGTTACGTTCCAACATTTCCTCCATCTTGTGCCAATATCAGTTATTTTTAAGTTTTGGTTCCAGTACGTTTATCTTTTTTTCTAAAGAGATCATCTTTTGGGTAGACTCTCTGCAAGATTTTGTATATTTTACCTATCATATGAATATTCATTTTTTTTTACTCAAATAGGGTTCCCTCAAGATTGCTCTGATGTCCAAAAGATTTCAAATCAAAAATGTTTTGATATGAAACTTTTAAGTTGCATGTATTTGAAAATATCTACATTGGTCAGTCCAAAATTGATTTTGGATTATTTAACGGAAAGACATTTATTTCCTATTACCAAGTCATTTACAGTTGCTATACCTTTAGTTTTCCATGTGGACCAATTTATCGTTGAATTCTGAAAAGCTATCCAAGGATTGTTCCATACGGTTGTGTTGTAAGGGGGTGATATTGGTTCTTGTAGAATACGTTTCATTTTCTTCCATATTGTTATGGCGTTCTTAACTATGAAGTTGTTAATGTTCTTAGCTTTATCCTTTGACAATAGACACGTAAAAATATTCTGGGGATGAGCACGTGCATCTTCAACATGTACCCATTGCTCCTCTTTACTGTATTTAAGTCTGGAAGGTTCAACTCACCCTCTGACTTAAGTGTAAAAGATGTAAAACTTTCCTTTTTATCCTATTAGTTCTTTTTGCCCATATAAAGTTTGTTACGACCGAGTATACTTTAAAAGAATGTCTTTGGTGGGGTAATTGGTATTACCTACAATACATATAAAACCTTTGGGAGCCATGCCATTCTGAAGAGGTTTTATTCTAACTAAGATTTATGGGAAGATTGATCCATTTAATTAGATCTGCTTTTATATTGTTGAGTAATGGGGTGAAGTTATCTTTATATATTTGTTGTTTGTTGGTCACTTATTAAGCATCCTGAGTATTTGATCGTTTCTGTGGTCAACTTAAAGGATGGCTGTAGATCAGGACTTATTATTTTTCCTCTCGCCATTATTTCGTTTTTTTCCCCACATTAATTCATATCTTGAAGATTTTAGAGTATTAAAATATTTCATTTCAGATAGATCCCCCCCCCCAAAAATCATAAATATCTATGGGCCAATCTCGTATAGAATTGCCCACTTACCGGATCGGAGCATCAGTGAAGCCCCGGACAGGATTGTGGTTGCTCCCTCCGATCTCAGCTCCACAGTCCACACAACGGCTCGTCTCCACGGGCCTGCCACACTAAGGTAGGGGTTAGAGAGGAGAGCAGGGGAACATGATTGACGGAAATGTAACTACAGTGATGATAGCCCACACTTCTAATCCAGAATCAACTAAATTCTACATACCTCACCAATGGCGCAAGGGTGACCATTCGGACAATCTGTAGAAGTGAGTAGAATTATTTTTTGGCAAGGAAAAATGGGGGGGGGGGGGGGGGGGGGGGGGGGGGGTTCTTCATGGGTTCATGGAACAAAAAACGCACCAAAAAAAAACTAGAATGCAAAAAGGTTTAATGAATAACAAATCTGTGGTGCCTGAGGTGCCTGAAGTGCCTGAAGAAGCCGATAACGCCAGTCATTTTGTTGCCCCTGTTTCTCTGGGACTTTTGAGTTTCGTAACATGCATTTACCCAATTATACCTTTTTTGCGTTCTAGTTTTAGTCGTTACTTGTTTTCTTATTGACTGAAACAGCACTTACTGTACCACCGCATCTGTCCAATGGCTTGGCGTGCAACTGCAAGCATATCCTCCGGCATGGTGGGTATGAAGGCTCTCTATTATTAACAGTAATAAATATTTTTCATTGAGTGATCTATGGTGAAGAACTGCAGACTATAGAGAGCAGAAGGGGAGCCCACCTGCATGTTGGTAGGGACCAGCACCAGCTGCTGGAGGGGCGTCAGTAGGCCCTGGTTCCCACAGAGCAGCACTGCAGACAAGTGGATGGCCAGCTCCACCACCACACGCTGGGCACCAGAGGCCCCAGCCTGGACGGTCAGGGGACCCAGTCGGTTGGCCACCAGGTCCAGGGCGAACTGCCTCACATTTGGGCTTGCAAGAACCGTTGAGGCCTGGATGAAATCCACCAGTGCTTGACAAAACTAGGAAATAAACCGGAACATTAAACAAAGATGCTGTATGTAGAGATAAGCCGTATATGAGATTACCTTTGCTCCATGGGCTCTTCTTACCTCAGAGTTCGGACGGAGGTTGTGATTGGCTGCTCTATAGAGACAGGTGACTTCTCTGAACAGAGCCAAAAGCAGGTACACTGTCCTCTTACTTTTTGGACACCTAGAACCCTACACACATACCGGACCAAATAAATAATGCTTACGCTTGTAAACAGAATAGAACAATTATTCAGACAAGTAAAATCACTGACTTCAATTTGCTATCTCTGTGAGCCGTTCAATACCTCACAAGCACGATCTATTTCCTTAATTTTGCCCTCCAGTATTGCTTTGGCAACCACATCTCGGATAGTCTTGTAGCCCTCTCCACACACAAGATACTGGTCAATCTGACTCCCATCTTGATTCTGAAAGACAATGAAATGAATGTGGGTGGATGATCTGAGTTCCCCCCCCATACGACATAAAGCACAGAGAATCGGAAAAGCTTTCTAGAAATTCAAATCAGTTAATTACACATGAACAATGTGTTATATAATCAGATGAACAGAGGGCTACCTACAAGGTTTATCTTCTTATAGGTAGATCGTTTATATTGTCACATACACCGGAGAGGTGCAGTGAAATGTGTTATTTTACAGGGTCAGCCATAGTAGTATGATAGGTCCAGTGAAATGTGTTATTTTACAGGGTCAGCCATAGTAGTATGATAGGTCCAGTGAAATGTGTTCTTTTACAGGGTCAGCCATAGTAGTATGATAGGTCCAGTGAAATGTGTTCTTTTACAGGGTCAGCCATAGTAGTATGATAGGTCCAGTGAAATGTGTTGTTTTACAGGGTCAGCCATAGTAGTATGATAGGTCCAGTGAAATGTGTTATTTTACAGGGTCAGCCATAGTAGTATGATAGCTCCAGTGAAATGTGTTATTTTACAGGGTCAGCCATAGTAGTATGATAGCTCCAGTGAAATGTGTTCTTTTACAGGGTCAGCCATAGTAGTATGATAGCTCCAGTGTAATGTGTTGTTTTACAGGGTCAGCCATAGTAGTATGATAGGTCCAGTGAAATGTGTTGTTTTACAGGGTCAGCCATAGTAGTATGATAGGTGCAGTGAAATGTGTTGTTTTACAGGGTCAGCCATAGTAGTAGGCGCCCCTGAATATAACCAGTACCTTCTGTAGGACCTCATCTGGGAACAGCCACTGCATATCTGCCACTGTCAGGAAGTTTTGGGCACACTCCACTCCGTGCTGGTTGCAGATCTTACGGATCAGGTAGACCCGATACCAGTCATTCCCACTGCGCTTACACAGTTCTTCCACGCTGGTCATGAATTCTTTCTCTGTTGGACCATAATGGGAGAAAAGTGCAACTTACTTGAAAATATAATGTAAATGATACCCAATGGCTGAATGAAAACTCTATAAACCAGATCAATGATACCCAATAGCTGAATGAAAAAAACTCTATATAAACCAGATCAATGATACCCAATGGCTGAATGAAAACTCTATAAACCAGATCAATGATGTAAATCCTCACTGTTTGTATACATCACCAAGCACCAGCCAACCTCTCATGATTCAATTGTTAATACCTTCTGTCACGTGAAATTTCAAAACAGATTGGGTAGAGTATGTGATCGCATTACATACACTTACAGTGTACACATTATTTGACTTAGTCTGCATAACCCTATACTCCCAAGGATTTTAGAAATAACTAGGTAATTACCAGGTCATCTCGGAGATCTACGGAAACCTTAGGAATTTAAACTTAGACTTTATCTGTGCGCCCCCGTTATCTATGAGTGACACGTAGACACGGGCTCATCAAGGGACAGATCCTAAAACAAGTTCACGTTTGTGCAGGTTGAGACAAAAAAAGATACCATAGGCAGCAGAAATGACTGGGTCTGAAAGAATGCTGGCCATGTCATTGACACTATAGACAGTAATGTATGTAGCTAGCATACATTAAACCAGTATACCATGCCTGGAGACAATAAAGAACTTTTGGGTTAACCGGTTACAAAAAAAAAAAAAACTACTAAATACAGCATTTGTTATTAATCGCGATGGTTACGTATTCTTTTGGAGAAAAACAATTTGAATTAAAGTACCTGTGGCAACCATCCGATGTCTGTCTACCAATAGATTCACGGCCATATCCAGACACATGCGTAACCTGGCCACCTGCTGGAAGCACTGTACAGTGGCCATCTGTCTACATGCAGCGCCTGAGCGCAGGAAGTCACGCAGGAAGTCACTCTCATCCTGTAGGCATTCCTGCTGCTCCACTGTTGTGCGACACTGCATCTTCTCATGCATGGAGTCCTGGGGGAACAACAGGGATGATATCAGACGATATCGGTAAAATAAGTGAGATTATGATTATTAAGATTAAGATTATTATTATTATTATGATTAAGCCACTATGGGCGACGTTATTCCTCGCGCTAAAAGCTAAAAGAACCTGAGCAATGACGGGTATTTTCGGGTTAATATACGCAATTTAACAGACGCTTTTATCCAAAGGGACTTCCAGTCATTTGTGCATTGGTTTTTATTAATGGGTGGCCCCAACAGGAATCAAAACCACGACCTGTGGCATTGCAAGCGCCAGGCTCTACCAACTGAGCCACACAGGACCTAATAATCCATTATATGTTACGCTTTGAACTGGGCTGATGTTGTTGCCTACTTGCCTTAAATACCAATGTGTTTCTTGCTGTGTATTGTATCGGAAAATAAGAACTTGAACTTGATTATCAGTTCAAAATGAACAGGTTTTTATTTGCATGCAAACATTGAGTAATTTATAGCACTGCAGTGGGGAAAAAAGTATTTAGTCAGCCACCAATTGTGCAAGTTCTCCCACTTAAAAATATGAGAGAGGCCTGTAATTTTCATCATAGGTACACGTCAACTATGACAGACAAATTGAGAATTTTTTTTCTCCAGAAAATCACATTGTAGGATTTTTAATGAATTTATTTGCAAATTATGGTGGAAAATAAGTATCTGGTCACCTACAAACAAGCAAGATTTCTGGCTCTCACAGACCTGTAACTTCTTCTTTAAGAGGCTCCTCTGTCCTCCACTCGTTACCTGTATTAATGGCACCTGTTTGAACTTGTTATCAGTATAAAAGACACCTGTCCACAACCTCAAACAGTCACACTCCAAACTCCACTATGGCCAAGACCAAAGAGCTGTCAAAGGACACCAGAAACAAAATTGTAGACCTGCACCAGGCTGGGAAGACTGAATCTGCAATAGGTAAGCAGCTTGGTTTGAAGAAATCAACTGTGGGAGCAATTATTAGGAAATGGAAGACATACAAGACCACTGATAATCTCCCTCGATCTGGGGCTCCACGCAAGATCTCACCCCGTGGGGTCAAAATGATCACAAGAACGGTGAGCAAAAATCCCAGAACCACACGGGGGGACCTAGTGAATGACCTGCAGAGAGCTGGGACCAAAGTAACAAAGCCTACCATCAGTAACCGCAGCCAGGGACTCAAATCCTGCGGTGCCAGACGTGTCCCCCTGCTTAAGCCAGTACATGTCCAGGCCCGTCTGAAGTTTGCTAGAGTGCATTTGGATGATCCAGAAGAGGATTGGGAGAATGTCATATGGTCAGATGAAACCAAAATATATAACTTTTTGGTAAAAACTCAACTCGTCGTGTTTGGAGGACAAAGAATGCTGAGTTGCATCCAAATAACACCATACCTACTGTGAAGCATGGGGGTGGAAACATCATGCTTTGGGGCAGTTTTTCTGCAAAGGGACCAGGACGACTGATCCGTGTAAAGGAAAGAATGAATGGGGCCATGTATCGTGAGATTTTGAGTGAAAACCTCCTTCCATCAGCAAGGACATTGAAGATGAAACGTGGCTGGGTCTTTCAGCATGACAATGATCCCAAACACACCGCCCGGGCAACGAAGGAGTGGCTTCGTAAGAAGCATTTCAAGGTCCTGGAGTGGCCTAGCCAGTCTCCAGATCTCAACCCCATAGAAAATCTTTGGAGGGAGTTGAAAGTCTGTGTTGCCCAGCAACAGCCCCAAAACATCACTTCTCTAGAGGAGATCTGCATGGAGGAATGGGCCAAAATACCAGCAACAGTGTGTGAAAACCTTGTGAAGACTTACAGAAAACGTTTGACCTGTGTCATTGCCAACAAAGGGTATATAACAAAGTATTGAGAAACTTTTGTTATTGACCAAATACTTATTTTCCACCATAATTTGCAAATAAATTCATTAAAAATCCTACAATGTGATTTTCTGGATTTTTTTCCCTCATTTTGTCTGTCATAGTTGACGTGTACCTATGATGAAAATTACAGGCCTCTCTCATCTTTTTAAGTGGGAGAACTTGCACAATTGGTGGCTGACTAAATACTTTTTTTCCCCACGTGTGTTGTTTGGTGAAATGCATCGACCTGGAACATATTTTAAGAATATTGCAATTTGGTGAGCTTCAACTTAAGGCACGAGAATAACTAATTCTCCTGTCCATTTCTGCTCCATTGAGCACATGCTTGTTTCACTTTCTTAAAGATCATGTTCTGTCAACCCTGTGTTTTCTGTTGAATTCTGTTTAGAAAATGTGTTTCGTTGCTATGTCGCTAGTGATCTATCGATCTGAAAAAAAAGCATGGTTCAAATGGGTTGGATTATCAGAGGTTAGTGGAGTGGTACTATGGGAATATCCATAAAAACAATTTAGTACCAAGTGCTGGATTAGAGAGGATAATGTAGAACAAAAAGATGTAGCTGCACATTGGTACATGCTCCTAAAGTATAGCTTAACTGGACAACGTTTCGTCCCCAAACTGGATCTTTGTCAGGACACACTCCTGCAAACGTACTTGGTTTGTCCTGTCAAAGACCCAGCTAGGGGTCAAAACATTGTCTGATTAAACTATACTATTTACAGTACCCGTCAACAGTTTGGACACACCTACTCATTCAAGGGTTTTTCTTTATTTTCACTATTTTCTACATTGTAGAATAATAGTGAAGACAATCAAACTATGAAATAACACATATGGAATCATGTAGTAACCAAAAAAGTGTTAAACAAATCAAAATATATTTTATATTTGAGATTCTTCAAATAGCCACCCTTTGCCTTGATGACAGCTTTGCACACTCTTGGCATTCTCTCAACCAGCTTCATGAGGTAGTCACCTGGAATGCATTTCAATTAACAGGTGTGCCTTGTTAAAAGTTAATTTGTGGAATTTCTTTCTTTCTTAATGCGTTTGAGCCAATCAGTTGTGTTGTGACAAGGTAGGGTTGGTATACAGAAGATGGCCCTATTTGGTAAAAGACCAAGTCCATTTTATGGCAAGAACAGCTCAAATAAGCAAAGAGAAACAACAGTCCATCATTACCTTAAGACATGAAGGTCAGTCAATGTGGAAAATTTGAACTTTGAACGTTTCTTCAAGTGCAGTCGCAAAAACCATCAAGCGCTATGATGAAACTGGCTCTCATAAGGATCGCCACAGGAATGGAAGACACAGAGTTACCTCTGCTGCAGAGGACAAGTTCATTAGAGTTAACTGCACCTCAGATTGCAGCCCAAATAAATGCTTCACATAGTGCTATTTTGTTAGTTTTTTCGCATTGTTTGTAACTTATTTTGTACATAAAGTTGCTGCTACGGTCTCTTATGACCCAAAGGAGCTTCTGGACATCAGAACAGCGATTACTCACCTCGCACTGGACAAAGATTTTTTCTTCAATGAGTCTGACGCGAAGGACATACTGCTTCCTGGAGACCAGGACCAAATCCCAGTAGTTCGTGTGACGAAAAGACGGAGATACAGAGGGCGAAGGTCGGGGTGCCTTGTGAGGATTCGTAGGCGAGTGAGTAAATCGCCACAACCATCGGATCTATTGGCCAACATGCAATCGCTGGAAAATAAACTGGATGATCTACGGTCGAGACTATCCTACCAACGGGACATTAAAAACTGTAATATCTTATGTTTCACGAGTCGTGGCTGAACAACGACACGGATAATATAGAGCTGGCTGGGTTTTCCGTGCATCGGCAGGACAGAGCAGCTATGTCTGGTAAGACGAGGGGCGGGGGTATGTGTCTATTTGTCAATAACAGCTGGTGCACGATGTCTAATATTAAAGAAGTCTCGAGGTATTGCTCGCCTGAGGTAGAGTACCTCATGATAAGCTGTAGACAATGACGAGACAGCCTACAGGGAGGAGGTGAGGGCTCTGGGAGTGTGGTGCCAGGAAAATAACCCCGCACTCAACGTCAACAAAACAAAGGAGATGATTGTGGACTTCATGAAACAGCAGATGGTGCACACCCCTATCCACATCGATGGGACCGCAGTGGAGAAGGTGGAAAGCTTCAAGTTCCTTGGCATACACATCACTGACAAACTGAAATGGTCCACCCACGCAGACAGTGTGGTGAAGAAGGCGCAACAGAGCCTCTTCAACCTCAGGAGGCTAAAGAAATTTGGCTTGGCACCTAAAACCCTCACAAACTTTTACAGATGCACAATTGAGAGCATCCTGTCCGGCTGTATCACTACCTGGTACAGCAACTGCACCACCCGCAACCACAGGGCTCTCCAGAGGGTGGTGCGGTCTGCACAACGCATTACCGGGGGCAAACTACCCGCCCTCTAGGACACCTACAGCAACTGACGTCACAGGAAGGCCAAAAAGATAATCAAGGACATCAACCACCCGAGCCACTGCCTGTTCACCCTGCTATCATCCAGAAGGCGAGGTCAGTACAGGTGCATCAAAGCTGGGACCGAGAGACTGAAAAACAGCTTCTATCTCAAGGCCATCAGACTGTTAAACAGCCATCACTAGCACATTAGAGGCTGCTGCCTATAGACATAGTCTAGAAATCACTGGCCACTTTAAGAAATGGAACACTAGCCACTTTAATAATGTTTACATATCTTGCATTACTCATCTCATATGTATATACTGTATTCTAGAATATTCTACTGTATCTTATTCCATGCCGCTCTGTCATTGCTTGTCCATTATTGTATATATTCTAAATTCATTTCTTACTTAGATTTGTGTGTATTGGGTATATGCTGTGAAATTGTTAGATATTACTTGTTAGATATTACTGCACTGTCGGAGCTAGAAGCACAAGCATTTCGCTACACCCGCAACAACATCTGCTAAACACATGTATGTGACCTATAAAATGTGATTTGATTTGATTAGACCACACTATCTACCAAGAGTTCTCATCTATATTATTCGTAGCCGTCTATTTACCACCACAAACCGATGCTGGCACTAAGACCGCACTCAACGAGCTGTATAAGGCCATAAGCAAACAAGAAAATGCTCATCCAGGAGTGGCGCTCCTAGTGGCCGGGGACTTTAATGCAGGCAAACTTAAATCCATTTTACCTCATTTCTACCAGCATGTCATATGTGCAACCAGAGGGGAAAAAAACTCTAGATCACCTTTACTCCACACACAAAGACGCATACAAAGCTCTCCATCGCCCTCCATTTGGCAAATCTGACCATAATTCTATCCTCCTGATTCCTGCTTACAAGCAAAAACTAAAGCAGGAAATACCAGTGACTCGCTCAATACGGAAATGGTCAGATGACGCGGATGCTACGCTAAAGGACTGTTTTGCTAGCACAGACTGTTTTGCTAGCACAGACTGGAATATGTTATGTGATTCATCCAATGGCATTGAGGAGTATACCACCTCAATCACTGGCTTCATCAATAAGTGCATCGAAGACGTCGTCCCCACAGTGACCGTACGTACATATCCCAACCAGAAGCCATGGATTACAGGCAACATCCGCACCGAGCTAAACGCTAGAGCTGCTGCTTTCAAGGAGCACTAATTTCAAGGGACACTAATCCGGACGCTTATAAGAAATCCTGCTATGCCTTCAGACGAACCATCAAACAGGCAAAGCTTCAATACAGGACTAAGATTGAATCCTACTACACCGGCTCTGACACTCGTCGGATGTGGCAGGGCTTTCAAACTATTACGGACTGCCCAGCCGCGAGCTGCCCAGTGACGCAAGCCTACCAGACGAGCTAAATGCCTTTTATGCTCGCTTCGAGGCAAGCAACACTGAAGCATGCATGAGAGCACCAGCTGTTCCGGACAACTGTATGATCATGCTCTCCGTAGCCGATGTGAGTAAGATCTTTAAACAGGTCAACATTTTTACAGACCGATTACCAGGGCGTGTACTCAGAGCATGCACGGACCAACTGGCAAGTGTCTTCACTGACATTTTCAACCTCTCCCTGACCGAGTCTGTAACACCTACATGTTTCAAGCAGACCACCATAGTCCCTGTGCACAAGAATGCGAAGGTTGCCTGCCTAAATAACTACCGCCCCTTAGCACTCACATAGTATGCCATGAAGTGCTTTGAAAGGCTGGTCATGGCTCACATCAATACCATCATCCCGGAAATCCTAGACCCACTCCAAATTGCATACCGCCCCAACAGATCCACAGATGATGCAATCTCAATCGCACTCCACACTGCCCTTTCCCACCTGGACAAAAGGAACACCTATGTCAGAATGCTATTCATTGACTACAGCTCAGCGTTCAACACCATAGTGCCCACAAAGCTCATCACTAAGCTAAGGGCCCTGGGACTAAACACCTCCCTCTGCAACTGGATCCTGGACTTCCTGACGGGCCGCCCCCAGGTGGTAAGAGTAGGTAACTACACATCTGGCACCCTGATCCTCAACACGGGGGCCCCTCAGGGGTGTGTGCTTAGTCCCCTCCTGTACTCTCTGTTCACCCACGACTGCGTGGCCACGCATGACTCCAACACCATCATTAAGTTTGCTGACGACACAACAGTGGTAGGCCTGATCACCGACAACGATGGACAGCCTATAGGGAGGAGGTCAGAGACCTGGCAGTGTGGTGCCAGGACAATGTTATGATGAGTTTCTCGGGTATTCAAGTAATCAAGGATGTAAGAATTTACTTAGACATTCTGTGGAGATTTTATACCAAGTATTTATTGGATCACGAGCTTGTGGGTTCATCTAACAAACGGACATAGCTCTGCCCTTTGTCAGTTGAACTGCCCACACACACAAATCTCACCTCCTTTATACTCTTGGTTATCCTTCCTTTCACATACATCTGGCAACCATCATAGGCACTACCTTTCTCTGTTGTTATTACCCTTTGCCCCAAGTCATTATATCCTGTCCATCAATCATACTACCATAAACATCACTAATCTTCTTCGACATAAGGAATGTAGACTTCATGGCCCCAAACCAACTACCTCGGTCCTCACAATACTATGCCCTAACATCACTACAGACAACAACCTCTCCCTCAATGCGAGCAAGACAAAGGAGATGATCGTGGACTACAGGAAAAGGAGGGCTGAACAGGCCCCCATTAACATCAACGGGACTATAGTGGAGCAGGTCGAGAGTTTCAAGTTCCTTGGTGTCCACATCACCAACAAACTATCACGGTCCAAACACACCAAGACAGTCGTGAAGAGGGCACGACAACACCTTTTCCCACTCAGGAGACTGGTATGGGAACTGCTCGGCATCCAACCGCAAGGCACTACAGAGGGTAGTGCGTACGGCCCAATACATCACTGGGGCCAAGCTTCCTGCCATCCAGGACCTATATACTAGGCGGTGTCAGAGGAAGGCCCAAAGAATTGTCAAACACTCCAGTCACCCAAGTCATAGAATGTTCTCTCTGCTACCTGCACGGCAAGCGGTATCGGAGCGCCAAGTCTAGGTCCAAAAGGCTCCTTAACAGCTTCTACCCCTAAGCCATACGACTGCTGAACAATTAATCAAATGGCCACCCAGACCATTTACATTGACCCCCCCCCCCCCCTTTTGTTTTTACACTGCTGCTACTCGCTGTTTATTATCTATGCATAGTCACTTTACCCCTACCTACATGTACAAATTACCTGGACTAACCTGTACCCCCCGCACATTGACTCGGTACCGGTACCCCTTGTATATAGCCTCGTTATTACCTGGACTAACCTGTGCCCCCGCACATTGACTCGGTACCGGTACCCCCTGTATATAGCCTCGTTATTACCTGGACTAACCTGTACCCCCGCACGTTGACTCGGTACCGGTACCCCCTGTATATAGCCTCGTTATTACCTGGACTAACCTGTGCCCCCGCACGTTGACTCGGTACCGGTACCCCCTGTATATAGCCTCGTTATTACCTGGACTAACCTGTGCCCCCGCACGTTGACTCGGTACCGGTACCCCCTGTATATAGCCTCGTTATTGTTATGTAATTTTATTGTGTTACTTTTTATTAAATTTTTTACTTTAGTTTATTTAGTAAATATTTTCTTAACTCTATTTCTTGAACTGCATTGTTGGTTAAGGGCTTGTAAGTAAGCATTTCACGGTAAGGTCTACACCTGTTGTATTCGGCGCATGTGACAAATAACATTTGATTTGATTTGAATTAGTTTTGTTTCTAAAGCGACTTTGAGGTTCTGATTGTAATGAAAAGCACTATATAAAATACATCTCTTATTCTTTATTTATAACCGGATTTAAACAATGTACTGTATTGCTCCTCCAGATTTGCGATGTAGTTGGTCTTATTGACCTTCCTAATTGCATAACACAGTTCATAATTAGCTGATTTGTATTATGCCAAAATTAAATGATTATGCCCAAGCATCTCGGCAAAGTGATTGCTTGAGAAATTGTGATTTTGCCCAAAAATTATATTGTGGTTTCTTTTTTGCACATTTTCATTAAAAAAACAATTATTGTAACATTTACATTTACGTCATTTAGCAGACGCTCTTATCCAGAGCGACTTACAGTTTTTTATTTTTTATTTTATTTTATTTTTTTATACTGCCCCCCCGTGGGAATCGAACCCACAACCCTGGCGTTGCAAACGCCATGCTCTATCAACTGAACTACATCCCTGCCGGCCATTCCCTCCCCTACCCTGGACAACGCTGGGCCAATTGTGCGCCGCCCATGAGTCTCCCGGTCGCGGCCGGCTGCGACGGAGCCTGGATTTGAACCAGGATCTCTAGTGGCACAGTTAGCACTGCGATGCAGTGCCTTAGACCACTGCGCCACTCAGGAAACACCTGAGTTGTAAGTGACTTCATCGTTATATGATTTGATGTAGAAGTTAAGACTGACCCTTTTTAAATAAAAACAACTTCTATTGCAAATTTAATGTGAAATTGTGTTCATACCTCCATGCAGTTTATGTATAAGGAATAAAGTTCTGTTTTTCTTGATTCCTCCAAGATATCACTCTGCTCAACTTCTGTCAGATGCTGCTGCAGGTGACCTTTGACATCATCAAAGCTTGAAGACAAGCACACAAAAAACTATTCAATAAACATTTTGGGGTATCTTGATAAACTTAACCCCATTAAATAAAAGAGTAGACAACCACCTGTAACTCACCTGTACTTAGTAACTCACCTGTACTTAATAACTCACCTGTACTTAATAACTCACCTGTACTTAATAACTCACCTGTACTTAGTAACTCACCTGTACTTAGTAACTCACCTGTACTTAGTAACTCACCTGTACTTAATAACTCACCTGTACTTAATAACTCACCTGTACTTAATAATTCACCTGTACTTAATAACTCACCTGTACTTAATAACTCACCTGTACTTAATAACTCACCTGTACTTAATAACTCACCTGTACTTAATAATTCACCTGTACTTAATAATTCACCTGTACTTAATAACTCACCTGTACTTAATAATTCACCTGTACTTAATAACTCACCTGTACTTAATAACTCACCTGTACTTAATAACTCACCTGTACTTAGTAACTCACCTGTACTTGAGCAGGAGTTTGAGCACTACTGACCAAACCATTGGACTTCTGTCCACATCAACACCAAAGGGAGAGATTGCCTTGGTTTGTCTGCGAAAAGGTCCTGGCCAAGAAAATGGTGGTAAGAAATAAAACACAAACTCACATTCCTATATCATGCTGATACAAGGTGTCAGACAGCAGGAGGGTACCTGTGATATTGAGGGCAGACTGAGCCTCCACCATGAGTAAGTTCAGCAGGTGGAAGAGCAGGAGGAGGAGTTTGATGAATAACAACCAAACCGAACCAATGAACCACTGGATGTTGTCCACAGACTGATCAAAGCGAGAGTGCCTCTGAATCTGTCTATGTTCTGGCCAAGACGGAAACAAAACACACACACACACACACACACACACACACACACACACACACACACACACACACACACACACACACACACACACACACACACACACACACACACACACATCAGATTCGAGAAACACTGAAGGGACACAATGGCCTGTCCAAAAACAAAGCCTTTCTGGGTTCGAAGATCTGATTAAATTTGTAGAATTTTTGCGATACTGTTTACACTTATCCCGTTCTTTCAAGATCCGCAATAAAACATTTTTTTTATAGAATTTAGGGGTTGTTTTTGCCCGGGACAATCCGAGGGTACCTCTGATGATAGGACTAGATTGAGCCTCCACTGTGAGGAAAGACAACAGGTGGAGGATGATGGTCGTACAGGGCGGAGAGTTGTCCTTGAAGCACACCATAGAGACTAGGTCAATAAAGAAAGCACTGCACTTCTTCTTGAACTGCTTGGCATTCCTGCAAAATAAAACAATGAAAAAAAGACAGGGTTGTCCCAATTTCCATTTCAGTTCAGGATAAACCGAAAGTCCAAGTCGTGAAGAGCGCCATTTTTCATTTTTTAAACTGGTACTTCAATTCTGAATTACCTTATTGATGTCAGCAATAGCCACTCGCCCATTATCAAGCTAAATCTGTGTTAGCCAATGTGTGCTAGCGCCAGAGAATCTTGAAAATCAATTGAATTACTAAGATGTACATAAGAACATTCCACTCTCCCATAGACTTCTGTCTAAATCTACCTTGCACAGCACTCACAGGATTTACAGGAAGTAATCGGATTGCTTGATTAATCTTGACTTTCAAGCTTCTCTTGACGCTACCACACAGTGATTTGCATGGATATAGCGTGATAATTGGCGTTATGGTAATGAATTTAGAATTGTCAACGGTAAATCAAGCAGAATTTGACTAGCTGAAATGTAACCTTAATGATTTAATAAATCAACATGAGTGTCCCCACCATCTGTTTTCAACTGCTTCTTCTCTGCAGGCCTTAAGTATATTGAGCACTTCCTCAAACGCCTGCTTAATTTTAAGGTCTGCATCCCTCTCCAGTACCTTTAATTAATTAAAGAGTAGAAAAATGCAATTTTTTGTGTTATACAACTTCACTACATTAGATGAAATATAACAGAGGAGGAGATAAGATGAATCTCACGTGACATAACCGTCGCACGGACGCTAAAACCAAAGGCTTCAGCCTCTTGTCCACTTTCTCGACACCCAGCAACAGGTGCTCCACAAATAGAGACAGGACAAAGATGCGGTTCCATCTGCTCCTACAGGGACCATGAAAGAACAACTCATGTCGTAGCAGCAACTAAGGAATTGAATGTACATGTACTGTAATGTGACTTTTTACATGTACGGAACAGTAGTTAACAGTTACTTATATCAATAGTATAAATGCAATAGGTAGGTAGGTTTACATGTTTGTGTACAGCATAATGTCCTATGGGATTAAATATAATACATATTTTAAATATAATATAAATACTGTATTTACATTTACGTCATTTAGCAGACGCTCTTATCCAGAGCGACTTACAAATTGTATTTCAAATGTATAGTAGGTCTAGTGTGTCATTCTCACTGTTAATCCTGTTTGTAATGTGTAATAATGGATATGATGTGTTGTTTGTGTCATTTATCTAAGGGCAAATGTTTCATCTTCGGATGGACAATCGTTAATTATATTCTAATCCCATTGAACTCACTGGACTCTGCAGACCATGGACTTGCTTCTCTCCCCACAGTGCCTACGACTCTCCTCAGAGCAGACCAGCTCTATGGGCACCTGGAGCCTCTTGACCTGCCTGAGCCAGTCAAGCCGCTGGGCGTCTGTGTCCAGAGCCTGGGGCTCCAGGTATTCCACGCAGGCCATTGCCGCGTACACATCGAGGACCTGGGGAGCAGTGAGGGATAGAGGATAGTGTTGAAAAAAAAAAAAAAAACACCCTTGAGATATACTTGCATAAACTCACAACATCATGTTCATTATTTGAGCAACTATTGATGTCCTTTATGCAAACATTGACCGTGAAGAATAAGAGTTGCATATGCAAAGAGACAGGCTTTTTTTTCTCTCTTACTTTTCCGTACATTTATATCAATTGGGCCCTTTTTCTTTTTACGCAAGGATTTACACCCAACTACTCACCAGCTCCATCCCCTCTCTGGTTTGTGTGTTCTCCAGGAGGCCCTGGCCCACTCGGGGGATGCTGATCATTCTGGAGAAGTTCTGTAAGCGGTTCTTAAACTCGCTGTAGGCAGCATGGACCCAGGGCAGAGAGGTCACCTCCGTCCAAACAGCATCATGACGTAGTCGGAGCTCGTTCACACAACAGGTCAAGGCGCCACAAAGGAGCTACATTGTTGCGCGCGCACACAACACACACACACACACACACACACACACACACACACACACACACACACCTCAAGATATTACACATCCCACTGACAACCTGGAATGAACTTTGGAAAAATAATCATCAGTGCTAAATCATGGCCTCCACTCCAAAAAATTATAAATATATACAGTGGGGAGAACAAGTATTTGATACACTGCCGATTTTGCAGGTTTTCCTATTTACAAAGCATGTAGAGGTCTGTAATTTTTATCATAGGTACACTTCAACTGTGAGAGACGGAATCTAAAACAAAAATCCAGAAAATCACATTGTATGATTTTTAAGTAATTAATTTGCATTTTAGTGCATGACATAAGTATTTGATCACCTACCAACCAGTAAGAATTCCGGCTCTCACAGACCTGTTAGTTTTTCTTTAAGAAGCCCTCCTGTTCTCCACTCATTACCTGTATTAACTGCACCTGTTTGAACTCGTTACCTGTATAAAAGACACCTGTCCACACACTCAATCAAACAGACTCCAACCTCTCCACAATGGCCAAGACCAGAGAGCTGTGTAAGGACATCAGGGTTAAAATTGTAGACCTGCAAAAGGCTGGGATGGGCTACAGGACAATAGGCAAGCAGCTTGGTGAGAAGGCAACAACTGTTGGCGCAATTATTAGAAAATGGAAGAAGTTCAAGATGACGGTCAATCAACCTCGGTCTGGGGCATCAAGATCTCACCTCGTGGGGCATCAATGATCATGAGGAAGGTGAGGGATCAGCCCAGAACTACACGGCAGGACCTGGTCAATGACCTGAAGAGAGCTGGGACCACAGTCTCAAAGAAAACCATTAGTAACACACTACGCCGTCATGGATTAAAATCCTGCAGCGCACGCAAGGTCCCCCTGCTCAAGCCAGCGCATGTCCAGGCCCGTCTGAAGTTTGCCAATGACCATCTGGATGATCCAGAGGAGGAATGGGAGAAGGTCATGTAGTCTGATGAGACAAAAATAGAGCTTTTTGGTCTAAACTCCACTCGCCGTGTTTGGAGGAAGAAGAAGGATGAGTACAACCCCAAGAACACCATCCCAACCGTGAAGCATGGGAGGTGGAAACATCATTCTTTGGGGATGCTTTTCTGCAAAGGGGACAGGACAGCTGCACCGTATTGAGGGGAGGATGGATGGGGCCATGTATCGCGAGATCTTGGCCAACAACCTCCTTCCCTCAGTAAGAGCATTGAAGATGGGTCGTGGCTGGGTCTTCCAGCATGACAACGACCCGAAACACACAGCCAGGGCAACTAAGGAGTGGCTCCGTAAGAAGCATCTCAAGGTCCTGGAGTGGTCTAGCCAGTCTCCAGACCTGAACCCAATAGAAAATCTTTGGAGGGAGCTGAAAGTCCGTATTGCCCAGCAACAGCCCCAAAACATCACTGCTCTAGAGGAGATCTGCATGGAGGAATGGGCCAAAATACCAGCAACAGTTTGTGAAAACCTTGTGAAGACTTACAGAAAACGTTTGACCTGTGTCATTGCCAACAAAGGGTATATAACAAAGTATTGAGAAACTTTTGTTATTGACCAAATACTTATTTTCCACCATAATTTGCAAATAAATTCATAAAAAATCCTACAATGTGATTTTCTGGATTTTTTTCCCTCATTTTGTCTGTCATAGTTGACGTGTACCTATGATGAAAATTACAGGCCTCTCTCATCTTTTTAAGTGGGAGAACTTGCACAATTGGTGGCTGACTAAATACTTTTTTCCCCCACTGTATATGTCATTGCATGGGGCCCCCATTCACTTTGGTATACCTTTTAGGTCACTCCAACACAGCATAAACAATGACAACATTTGTAGAATTTCAGGAAACTAGCTTTAAAACTGTAAAATGTCCCCCACCCCACCCCACAACCTCACCCCCTCCCTCTACGCTAACTTTGCCACCCGCTGCTGAAAAAGATCATAGGGGAAACGCTGACTCATGGTGAAAGTGAAAAAAAGAAAAAAAATCAAACCTGTTTGTCCTCTTCACAAGTCACATTCATGGTCATGGTAATGAAATCCTGCAGGTATCTGTGGAAAAGCTCTGTCTGCATCTCCTTGTCCGCCGTTGCAATGTAGCGGCCCAGAGGAGTCTTCCCGAAAAACACCTCAAACTGCCTCTGAGTTTGGCCTGTCAAAACGATAGGGAAACAAAATAACTGTGACAGTGCAATACATAGGTTACACTATGACCCCCCCCCCCGGATATGTTATGATCTACTACCTTCATGTTGTAGAGCATAAATCCAAAGTTCATCCAGGTAGTCCTTGATCTTCCAGCTGAAGGGCATGATACAGCTGATATTCTTGTCTATTGGGATGTTATTCTGGACCAGGATGGTCTTAGACGCAGAACTGGGACAAGGGGAGGGTGATTTACAATGGAATTAAATAATACGCAGGGCAGGGAGTCATTTCCAAAAATAGTCGATTCCCCGATTCCTAACAGTAGTGGGAATCAGAATCGACTCCTTCACGAGGAATCGATAATTTTTCAAGAAATTCATTCCTGCCACTTTAAAAATGGTACTTTCCATCAAATTTCAGGTTTTGTGATTATTATAATAATTTTTTTGTTGGTTTTGTGCAATTTTGATGATGGCATATGCTTTAGGTAGAAATTGTATATCTTCAATCCAAATGTGAATAGCTTTTGCTATAAATAACAAATACATATTATTATACTTGTGTGAACGTGTTTGTACCTCTTGGAATCGATTTCCAAATCCAGGAACATAGAATCGCTTAAATATTTCTGGATATTAACAACCCTAAGAATAGGGTACTGACTTGGTGCCAGTCTGAATCTGTTTTAGCAGGAATAGAACAAGCAGAGAGGCTAATGCACTGTGTCATGCATTCCAGAGTTGGGATCAATTCCATTTCAATTCAGAAAGTAAACCAAATTCCAATTCAAAACTTTCCTCATTACTATCACCACAATGGGAACGAGAAGGAATGCGCATGCTCGCACACGGAAAACATATCGCTCGAGTTCAACAAAATGGGAATATAACGTTTCGGATAAAGTTAGGAATGACACAATTTCATGTGTACAACATCTAAAAAGACCTGCATCACTATACTGAGAGTGTTGCGGTTTCTAAAAGGACATATTTTGGTGTTTTAGGAGCCTTTTAGCCCCCATACTGCAAAACAAGCCTGAGGAAGTCTATCGCTGGTGGGGTAAGTTTCTCAAAATCAAGTGATATTTTATTTTTAAGTGTCTGGACACCTGGTAAAAATAATATAAAAATTACAGTACCAGTCAAACCTTTGGACACACCTACTCATTCAAGGGTTTTTCTTTATTTTTTACTATTTTCTACATTGTAGAATAATAGTGAAGACATCAAAACTATGAAATAACACATATGGAATCATGTAGTAACCAAAAAAAGTGTTAAACAAATCAAATGTATATTTATATTTCATTCTTCAAAGTAGCCAACTTTTGCCTTGATGACAGCTTTGCATACTCCTGGCATTCTCTCAACCAGCTTCACCTGGAATGCTTTTCCAATAGTTTTGAAGGAGTTCCCACATATGCTGAGCACTTGTTGGCTGCTTTTCCTTCAATCTGCGGTCCAACTTATCCCAAACCATCTCAATTAGGTTGAGGTCGGGTGATTGTGGAGGCCAGGTAATCTGATGCAGCACTCCATCACTCTCCTTCTTGGTCAAATAGCCCTTACACAGCCTAGAGGTATGTTGGGTCATTGTCCTGTTGAAAAAGAAATGATAGTCCCACTAAGCCCAAACCAGATGGGATGGCGTATCGCTGCAGAATGCTGTGGTAGCCATGCTAGTTAAGTGTGCCTTGAATTCTAAATAAATCACAAACAAGGTCACCAGCAAAGCACTCCCACATCATCACACCTCCTCCTCCATTCTTCACGGTGGGAACTACACATGCGGAGATCATCCGTTCATCTACACTGCGTCTCACAAAGACACGGCGGTTGGAACCAAAAATCTCCAATTTGGACTCCAGACCAAAGGACACATTTCCACCGGTCTAATGTCCATTGCTTCTGATTCTTGGCCCAAGCAAGTCTCTTCTTATTATTGGTGTCCTTTAGTAGTGGGTTCTTTGCAGCAATTCAACCATGAAGGCCTGATTCACGCAGTCTCCTCTGAACAGTTGATGTTGAGATGTGTCTGTTACTTGAACTCTGTGAAGCATTTATTTGGCCTGCAATTTCTGAGGCTGGTAACTAATGAACTTATCCTCTGCAGCAGAGGTAACTCTGGGTCTTCCTTTCCTGTGGCGGTCATCACGAGAGCCAGTTTCATCATAGCGCTTGATGGTTTTTGCGACTGCACTTTCAAAGTTCTTGAAATGTTCCGTATTGCTGACCTTCATGTCTTAACGTAATGATGGACTGTTGTTTCTCTTTGCTTATTTGAGCTGTTCTTGCCATAATATGGACTTGGTCTTTTACCAAATAGGGCTATCTTCTGTACACCAACCCTACCTTGTCACAACACAACTGATTGGCTCAAACACATTAAGAAGGAAAGAAATTCCACAAATGTACAAGGAACACCTGTTAATTGAAATGCATTCCAGGTGACTACCTCATGAAGCTGGTTGAGAGAATGCCAAGAGTGTGAAAAGCTGTCATCAAGGAAAAGGGTACTACTTTGAAGAATCTCAAATATAAAACATATTTAGATTTGTTTAACACTTTTTTGGTTACTACATGATTCCACATGTGTTATTTCATAGTTTTGATGTCTTCACTATTATTCTACAATGTAGAAAATAGTAAAAAATAAAGAAAAACCCTTGAATGAGTAGGTGTTCTAAAACTTTTGACCGGTACTGTAGGTTATAGACCAGCCATGGTGAGTAAATGAATACAAATAGCCAATATACTGTATAGAGGATGTAGGATGAGCTAAATAAACATTTATAAGTAGCTGAGCAGAGACAGACACTCACACAAGATTTGGTTCTGGGTGCCGAGACGAAGAACATACTGATTAATGTGATTAATACGTCTTCCAATTCACATTGTTTTTCGAAAATGTAAATAAAAATGTAAAATCTTCACACTGAATAAGACCATACAGAAGACAAATAAATGGTCCTTATCACTGAGGCCACTTACTTGTTGTCCACACTAGCACAGGGAAAGACTTACTTGTTGTCCACACTAGCACAGGGAAAGACTTACTTGTTGTCCACACTAGCACAGGGAAAGACTTACTTGTTGTCCACACTAGCACAGGGAAAGACTTACTTGTTGTCCACACTAGCACAGGGAAAGACTTACTTGTTGTCCACACTAGCACAGGGAAAGACTTACTTGTTGTCCACACTAGCACAGGGAAAGACTTACTTGTTGTCCACACTAGCACAGGGAAAGACTTACTTGTTGTCCACACTAGCACAGCACCAGGGAATAAAGACTTACTTGTTGTCCACACTAGCACAGGGAAAGACTTACTTGTTGTCCACACTAGCCAGGGGGAAAGACTTACTTGTTGTCCACACTAGCACGGAAAGACTTACTTGTTGTCCACACTAGCACAGGGAAAGACTACTTGTTGGTCCCACACTAGCACAGGGAAAGACTTACTTGTTGTCCACACTAGCACAGGGAAAAGACTTACTTGTTGTCCACACTAGCACAGGGAAAGACTTACTTGTTGTCCACACTAGCACAGGGAAAGACTTACTTGTTGTCCCCACTAGCACAGGGAAAGACTTAACTTGTTGTCCACACTAGCACGGGGAAAGACTTACTTGGTTGTCCCCACTAGCACAGGAAATACTTACTTGTTGTCCACACTAGCACAGGGAAAGACTTACTTGTTGTCCACACTAGCACAGGGAAAGACTTACTTGTTGTCCACACTAGCACAGGGAAAGACTTACTTGTTGTCCACACTAGCACAGGGAAAGACTTACTTGTTGTCCACACTAGCACAGGGAAAGACTTACTTGTTGTCCACACTAGCACAGGGAAAGACTTACTTGTTGTCCACACTAGCACAGGGAAAGACTTACTTGTTGTCCACACTAGCACAGGGAAAGGGGACATCAAGTAGTTTGTCATCCCCAAAGATGTCTAACCACAATTTTTTGATTGGCTCTCCAGAGTTGGTGTCCAGCAGGAGGTCTAGATTACCATCACGGTCAATGACAGAGACCAGCTGTGCCAAAAGTGGAATGACCACCGTCTGAACTCGCTTCCATAGGGTTTGTCTGTTAAAGCACAAAACTAGCTTAGTAGGCCACTGAGTAACAGCTACATTGTGTTATTCTAGTCTAGAAAATTGTTTTCCCCAGTAAATACATTTTACATTTTAGTCATTTAGCAGACGCTCTTATCCAGAGCGACTTACAGTTAGTGAATACATATTTTTTTATACTGGCCCCCCTGTGGGAATCGAACCCACAACCCTGGCGTTGCAAACGCCATGCTCTATCAACTGAGCTACATCCCTGCCGGCCATTCCCTCCCCTACCCTGGACGACGCTGGGCCAATTGCGCGCCGCCCCATGGGTCTCCCGGTCGCGGCCGGCTGCGACAGAGCCTGGATTCGAACCGGGATCTCTAGTGGCACAGTTAGCACTGCGATGTAGTGCCTTAGACCACTGCGCCACTCGGGAGATAATATTTATACATCTTTCACAAGCACGACAAGCATATGGATGGGGTTTGTCTCTCAATTCACTGGTGAATAGTGCTCACTCACCTAAATGTCCCCCCCTCATGCAAAGCATCAATGTTGGAAGCCTCAGTAATGACCCAGTTTTTTGTTAAGGTAGTGTTTTTTTCCCGGGTTGCCAGTAAGGAGTGCAGACGTCTCTTTAGAATTCTCAGAAATTCAGCTGTTCGTAAACATGAATAGAAAGAGTTGGATTCATGTGAATGGATTGCATTACTACAACTATGGAATAGAAAGAGTTGGATTCATGTGAATGGATTGCATTACTACAACTGTGGAATAGAAAGAGTTGGATTCATGTGAATGGATTGCATTACTACAACTATGGAATAGAAAGAGTTGGATTCATGTGAATGGATTGCATTACTACAACTATGGAATAGAAAGAGTTGGATTCATGTGAATGGATTGCATACTACAACTATGGAATAGAAAGAGTTGGATTCATGTGAATGGATTGCATTACTACAACTATGGAATAGAAAGAGTTGGATTCATGTGAATGGATTGCATTACTACAACTATGGAATAGAAAGAGTTGGATTCATGTGAATGGATTGCATTACTACAACTGGAATAGAAAGAGTTGGATTCATGTGAATGGATTGCATTACTACAACTATGGAATAGAAAGAGTTGGATTCATGTGAATGGATTGCATTACTACAACTATGGAATAGAAAGAGTTGGATTCATGTGAATGGATTGCATTACTACAACTATGGAATAGAAAGAGTTGGATTCATGTGAATGGATTGCATTACTACAACTGTGGAATAGAAAGAGTTGGATTCATGTGAATGGATTGCATTACTACAACTATGGAATAGAAAGAGTTGGATTCATGTGAATGGATTGCATTACTACAACTATGGAATAGAAAGAGTTGGATTCATGTGAATGGATTGCATTACTACAACTGTGGAATAGAAAGAGTTGGATTCATGTGAATGGATTGCATTACTACAACTATGGAATAGAAATAGTTGGATTCATGTGAATGGATTGCATTACTACAACTATGGAATAGAAAGAGTTGGATTCATGTGAATGGATTGCATTACTACAACTATGGAATAGAAAGAGTTGGATTCATGTGAATGGATTGCATTACTACAACTGTGGAATAGAAAGAGTTGGATTCATGTGAATGGATTGCATTACTACAACTATGGAATAGAAAGAGTTGGATTCATGTGAATGGATTGCATTACTACAACTATGGAATAGAAAGAGTTGGATTCATGTGAATGGATTGCATTACTACAACTATGGAATAGAAAGAGTTGGATTCATGTGAATGGATTGCATTACTACAACTATGGAATAGAAAGAGTTGGATTCATGTGAATGGATTGCATTACTACAACTATGGAATAGAAAGAGTTGGATTCATGTGAATGGATTGCATTACTACAACTGTGGAATAGAAAGAGTTGGATTCATGTGAATGGATTGCATTACTACAACTATGGAATAGAAAGAGTTGGATTCATGTGAATGGATTGCATTACTACAACTATGGAATAGAAAGAGTTGGATTCATGTGAATGGATTGCATTACTACAACTATGGAATAGAAAGAGTTGGATTCATGTGAATGGATTGCATTACTACAACTGTGGAATAGAAAGAGTTGGATTCATGTGAATGGATTGCATTACTACAACTATGGAATAGAAAGAGTTGGATTCATGTGAATGGATTGCATTACTACAACTATGGAATAGAAAGAGTTGGATTCATGTGAATGGATTGCATTACTACAACTATGGAATAGAAAGAGTTGGATTCATGTGAATGGATTGCATTACTACAACTGTGGAATAGAAAGAGTTGGATTCATGTGAATGGATTGCATTACTACAACTATGGAATAGAAAGAGTTGGATTCATGTGAATGGATTGCATTACTACAACTATGGAATAGAAAGAGTTGGATTCATGTGAATGGATTGCATTACTACAACTATGGAATAGAAAGAGTTGGATTCATGTGAATGGATTGCATTACTACAACTATGGAATAGAAAGAGTTGGATTCATGTGAATGGATTGCATTACTACAACTGTGGAATAACTGTCGCTCAACCTTACTTCCTCTTATTTCGTCGTTGTCAGTCAGGAGAGTCAGCAGGATCTCAACTCTCCTGATGTTGCGGAACCCACCATCCATCTGGTCTCGGAGCATGCCCACCGCGCTCTGAACGCAGCTACGCACAAGCAGCGTAGTGTCCAGGACATCCTCCCAGCACTGCAGAAGGTAGAGAGCCCAAGGAACATGAAGGTGCTCCAAAAAAAAACAAAAAAAACAAAGACATGTAATGCATGATCTATCAAATTGCAGATGAATTTGGATATTACTCACTGTTTGGTCTTCAAGTTGATCTGTCCCAGAATACATGTCATCCAAACCTGCCCACAATATTAGAACATTTGTGTAATTGTAGGTCAACATATAAACTTTTTAGGGGTAGTGTTCAGATTTCAGTTAGTCCTTCCTGACATGGGATGTACATCATGTAATTATACGTTGTCTACTTTGCTCTTCTTCCATGAGCAGTCGTCACAACGTGCTTTACGGAAACCCAGCCTAAAACCCTAAAGAACAACCAATGCAGATGCAGAAGCACAGAGGCTAGGGAAAAACTCCCTAGAAAGGCAGGAACCTAGTAAGAAAACCTAGAGAGGAACCAGGTTCTGAGGGGTGGCCAGTCCTCTTCTGGCTGTGCTGGATGGAGATTTAAGAGTACATGTGGCCATAAAGGCCTTGTCTTTATTCAACACATTCAAGACGTTCAGCGATGACCAGCAGGGTCAGATAATAACCATTACCTGACCCTGCTATAGAGGATGCAACAGGTCAGCACCTCAGGAGTCAATGAGTACGTTTACATGCACACAAATAATTCCATATTAAACTGTTTATGGCAGTAGGCAGATTATGCAACAGTCATGTGAACACCTTATCTTAATTGGTGTAAGGTCAAAATCTAAGTAAGCATATGCCGATTTAAAACACCTGGTTTTCTGAGCAGTCTTCATTGGTTTTCCAGCGGTGTGTTTGATCTGCTCATGTGCTAGCACCAGCCGAGAGCCTCCCTTCGGAACAACTGAATGTATGAGTCTTAGAAGTAGTTTTCACATACAAACTTTATATGTCCGATTTCAGATGTGTTCATGTAGACAATATTATTAGGGGAATCGTTCATTCTTGCAAAGCATGTAAACGTTTTAAAACTATTATATTAATCTGACTATCCACAATAATCGCATTATTGTGTGCATGTAACCGTACTCAATGTCAGTAGGCTTTTCATAGCCAGGCATTTACATAAAATCACACACAGCTTTTGTTACCTTGAGGCTGAGCCTGCCTTTCCTCAAACAGTTGACAGATGGCAAGGTTTCGCAAGACTCTGATATCTGACACAATATCTTTGGATCTTCTGAGGTCATCAATATGAACTGACCTCCAGGGACCTATTGCAGAAAATGACCAATAGAATTTTATTGACACTTTCCGATTCCATGTTATAAATTGCAAATGTTATGTCAACAGGCTTTAAAGCTGCATGTAGAAGATCAAATCAAATGTTATTGGTCACATACACATATTTAGCAGATGTTATTGCGGGTGTAGCGAAATACTTGTATCTCACCTCCATGAAATCCAACAAAGGAAGTCCCACTCTCCGACCTTAACAGTTTGGTGATGAAGTAGACCAACACCTTGCCTTCAATCTCCTCTTGTTCTGATTTGTTGATTTCATTTATGGCAGAGTACCTGAAAACAATGAAACATGTTTCTCAGATAGTATCTCATTTAGTCACAGATATTTATGAAATTAGATTGACCTTAGTTTTCATTTAGTAAGCAGATATTTATGAAATTAGATTCACTTTACTTTGCAGACGCAATGACACTTGCATTGTGGGATGCTTCATCCAAATCTGACTGAATAATGAGTAGTTTATTGCTTGATGCATTTCCAGGCGTCAGAAATTCCCTAGATTAAAAAAAATATATATTTTTTCAATCTGTCCAAATAACTGGGGGGGGGACAGACAAAATATATGATGTACAGGCTAAAACATTTAAAATAAATAAACCTGATCTTCTTGCGGAAAGAGAGCTCTGTGTCAAACTGCTGCAGTGACAGAAGCTCTACATTGTGTACCACCTCCTTCAGCGGTCCAATATCCGATTCTGTCAACAGTCTGGAAAATGTCGTCACCTGGGGAAGTTAAGATAAAAATTAGGAGTGGATAAATAAGACGTAAAATGTACTGTACAAATTCAACTACAACTAATTACCTCCGTGAAGCAGGAAGGGCTCTGCTCAACCTGTTGTGTGTGACAGACAAAGTCAGCCAAAGAGCTGTGCTTCCTCTCTTCATAGTAGAACCCGGTCAGATGTTCACTCTCCACTTTAGAGAGCCCTGTGCAGTCCAGACGAGCCACAGAGTCCGGAGTGGCACAGTTCACCAGGATGAGTTTGGCCTCATCTAGTACTCTTCTTTGTTGGTCTGGGATGTCCATGTCTCCCCTCTGTTTCTCTGTCACTTGAAGAACCACCGAGGCACACGTGTCCGCATGGAAGCCAATGAAAACATCAGGAGGTTGGTACTTGTAGGTTTGTGGTGCAGTTAAGCTTTGTCGAAGATCTACAAACTGCCCAACCCATCTCTCCAAGTCTGCAACAATTTCCTTTTGTTCTTTACCAAGGACAGTATAGATGTCCAGGTAATGCTTCTCAAGCCTGTTGATGAGAGGGATCGGAAACTGGTTGTAGACCACCTCTTTATCCTCAATGACAATGAGCCTGAAGTCTTTGTGCACTCTGCATTTGACACGATGGGTCCCCAGTCCCAGGTCAACATACTTTTGTCCTCCTAAGCAGACGTAGTATTGGTTGAGAGCATCGTAGAGACTTTCGTATAGGTTCTGCAAGTTCAGGAGCACGACGGTTCGACCGGTTTCCATGCAGATCTTGATTCGGTTGATGTTGCGGCAGATCTGGGTGTACTCTTGGTCCTTGGGGAAGCTGGACCCAAAGATAATCTCAGGCTGGCAGCTCTCTGAGAAAAAGGTCTGCTGCAGGATCTGTAAGGCTGCATAGTTTTTGGTCAGTAGCAGCAAATAGCGGCAGTCTTCCTCCTGAGCGGAGATGTTTTGTCTCACAAGCTCAATGGTACTGATCCTCTCCAGATTTGGATTGATCTTAAGCGTTTCGGTGAAGACCGTGACTGCGTCCACATCATCTCTTCCACTGAAGTTCCTTAGTACCGCCTCCACAATCTTCTCTGCACTAGGGATCTGCTCTGAGGCCTTGGTAACTGCAAAAAGCATCTTGATTAAGCTGTAGTAGTCACGCAAACCAAAGAAACCTTTGCCTTTTTCTGGGCTGATGTTTAGGTAGGCCCTGGCAAAGGGTTGAAAGAAATCTCTGACTTTCTCCAAAATCATTGTGTCAGACGAGCATATGCCTTTTGCACTCTCAATCAGCTCCTTCTCGTCAGGGTCACCGCGTGAAACAAAAATCCCTCTGTTCATCTTCGCGGGGTCCAAAGCCCAGTTGGAAATGCCAATGAATCCAACCTTCTTGTGTGGTAAAGGCTCATCATCAATGCATCCCTCTTCTAGCAGAGGATGGAGGGTTTTCAGGGGCATTTTGGGAGAGTCCTCAGCCAATCCAATTTCATCCAGCACCACCACTGATATGTACTCCTTCAAGTTCTTTCCCTCCTGGAAACGTGCACATTGCTTGAATGTGTTGATGATGCCCTCTGGCGTGGAGTGAGGGCTGCACTGGAAGGACACCAGGTGAATCTGCTTCAGTCTTTTGTAGAGGTCAGAGTGCGCAGCTTGACCCTGCATGGCATCTGCTACCAAGGTTTTAGACAGAGATTTAGAACTCCCAGGTTTCCCTACCAAGAAGAGAGGGATTCTTAGCTCAATGCAGATAACAATCATGAAGATGTTCTCTTTCAGAGCATTGTTTCGTGCAATTGTTTCCCCCAGCGGCACTCCACTCAGGAGAAGATCCTGCATGAGTGAGATTTCCTGCATCACTTTCAATGGGGTGTATGTTTCAGTGAGATACTTGCAGATCTTTTGTCTGTACTCTTCTTTGTTTTCCAATGAGGCGTGGTAACACACTCCCACCGCCATCACCAGAGACCACAAGACTGGATCTCTTTGGATTCGTTTACACCTCTCTGCATTTTGATTTCTCTCAAACTCCCACAGACAAGCAAGTAGCATCTTATGGTTTTTGTAAAACCAGACAAAAACTTGCATGCAACGCTCCACATCCCTCAGACTTACAAAGCTACATTCATCTTTCCTTTTCCGCATGTACCTCTGGGAAGCAGACATGACATTGGTGATCCACCTTGCATAGGCCATCTTGATCATGTTGGTCTGAACCACCCTCTTGACAATTTTCTTGATGTACATTTTTTCAGTGTGATCATTGAGCTGTCCAAAGTCCCACACCAGAGGGATCATGCTTGGGGGCAAGGCCTGGACTCGGTACACCAACTGACGGAGAGGGATGGACCCCAGCTTTTCGTCTGTCTCTTCAGCTCGGACTCTGTATCCTAGGCCAGCTGACTCCAATCTGTGAATCATCTCATCTGTGTGCTTTCTGTAAGGGTTGCATGCAGCAATAATTTGCAAGCCACATTGGGATTGCAAAGGTTCTCCTTCTACAGTATGATCACATATGACCTCCTTAATACTGCTGAGGGCGTCTGTTGTGTTGGCTTCATCAAAGAAGAGAACAGAATCAAAGCCATAGCGTTGTTTGTTGTTATAAGCAATGGCTTCTGCCTCTCTGACATTGGTGTAAATCATGTCTGAGCTAGTTCCTCCATGCACTTTGACTAGCTTCATATTCTGAGTGGTCACTGCTCTCTTCTGTAGTTCACAGAGGAAGTTGATGAGTCTCGTTTTCCCACACCCTGTCTCCCCCATGATTACAACAGGGATGCTGCACCTGAACCGCATGATAATTGCCAGCATCTTCAATACATTGTCAGTTGTTAGCTCATATGTTTCATCAGGATCAAGATGCTGGTGGATTCCCATAACATTGCAAATGTATTCAATTTTATCCTGTCTCGACAGTTCATCAAAATCAATGTTGAAAGGGACTCTCTGTAGAGTCAGGCCGTCAAACAGTTTTTTTGTCATGATGTTCCTCTTGATCACACTCCCTGTGGATGGATCAACAGCATCTACCCAGTTTTCTTTATTGGGCTGAAGGTGAAAGCCAATGAAGGTCATTGACATGTGGTCGCCATTGAAGAAGATGTAGGGATGTGGTTCTGACTCCCATCTCTTTCTGATCCGGAACGGTGCCAGGTCTTCTTCTTGTTTTCCAGTTAGGTCGATCTGCCGCTTCCCAGGGCTCTGGTCTGAGATGCTGAGTGAAGGAGTGGCGAAATCCTTGGCCATCAGAATCATGAAGTCCACCACAAAGTTCTTGAATCCCTGAAGAGTGTCCCCGGTGATAGAGGCATCACAGAAGACGGACGTCTCACAGTCTCGCAGCTGAAGGTTCAGGAACCATGTAAAATTCCTCAACTCTGCCCATGAGGGGTCCTTAATTCCACAGTACAGAAGGAGCAACTGTAGACATTTCACATGGGTCCCTTCAACTCCACCGTACATAAATCTGTCCAAGTTGATGTGATTATGGGATCGTGTCAGATATTGGTATGGTCGTTGGTAAGCGTCACTCTTGAACTCTTGGTCATCCATTAGTGGGTCTTCGGGCTTCGTAATGGAGGGATCCTGTTGCATCCTCATTCCCAGTTCTAGAATCTCGTTGGGTGGGCGGCAGAAGATGTTTGGGAACACATCCAGGAAGGTAAAGTTGACAGGTGCTTTCTGTAAAAAGAGAGGGGAGACGTGTGATTTAAGAAAATCAAGAAATGACACGTACATTGACGACAGTCTCTGATAACACATTAACATTGATAGTCTTTTAAAAAAGCATACCGTTGTTGGTTCATTTCTGAGCTGGTTTACAGTAGACTGTAGAATCTCAATCACATACAACTGCTTGTTGCTGCATTTCCACATTCTTCCCTCAGAATCCATCAAATAGCCCAGGACCAGCAGTTTAAACAGACATTCATCAAGACCCTTCTGTACCTGTTGAACATTGCATAAAAAATAATAATGAGAGTAAAGGAATTTACAAAAAAAATACTAAAATGTAATTAAGTTAAAAGTAGATTCAAGCATCTCGAGAACTTCTGCTGTTTTATGCCGGGTATACACTACGATTTCACCCCAATTATTTTTTGCTGACAAATTTTAACGATTGTTGTGAAGTCCTAAGATCATAGTGCTGGGTTGGGACGTCCGAAACGTCAGGATTTTTTAAACTCGGATCGGATATCTGAAGCATCCAGATTTTTAAGTGTGAGCGAGAGTCATGCTTATTCTTACCAAATCCTCCTATCATAATACACAGTTTCGGTAGTGGACCCATTACCTCACACCGAGCGTTGTTGTCAAGAGCGTTGTTGTCAAGAGCGCTGTTGTCAAGAGCGCTGTTGTCAAGAGCGCTGTTGTCAAGAGCGCTGTTGTCAAGAGCGCTAGCCATGGCCATTAGGACCAGTAACTGTGAGAACGACATGAGCCGTCAATTGTGTGTTTTGCCTTGCGGCTCAGGTACACACTACAGGAGTTCAGAGGGTCGTCAGAACTCCCTACCTATCAGTTGCTCAGCTTTCGTCTGTCCTGGAAGTTAGAATCGTTGTAGTTCAACATATTTTACAATTCACTGTTTGTATTAAATAAGTGTTTAATGTGAAAACATCATAGATCAAAACTAAAGGCTAGCAGGCAATTCACAAAAATGATTGCTGTGGGAAATCGCTGGATTTTTTTCCCCCTAAAGTCTACAACGCAAATTCTCAGGTGCCTGTTGAACCACTACCAGTGACTCATTTGTTGTGGCCTTAGGTTACAGGGTTTATTAGGGATATTCTGTTCATCGTTTATACAGGAATATTGGCGGTTGTTGAATTTAAGGGTGCATGCAAACTGCTTTTTCAAAATAAGACCATAACTAGGATAAGGGTCATTGTCTGCAATAAACTTGATCAAATAATGTTAAATCAATAATGTTATAATAATCAATAATGTCAGTGGCACAATTTTTCATTTTTCCACATCAGCAAACCTAACTAGCTTTAAATCAATACCACCAAATATAATTACCGTAGATGTGACATCAAAATGGAAGATGGTCAGCTCTTTCTTCTCAGGGCTGTTGAGAAGAGACTGAAGAATGGCATTTTCATCAACCGTTGGCTTGATCAAGCGAATGCATTTCAGCAGTGCAGCCTTCATGAAGTTGTCCTTCAGTTTTTCAAATAGCCTCTTGATATAAAGGGATTTACCTGAAAGTGTCACCATCATGTTATTAGTCAGAGGAACCAAACAAGCTGAAAGTGTTAGGCATTTTAAATAAAGACAAATTAGTCAATCAAAAACATTTTCAGGAGCTACATGTAGCATTTTAGCGACAGTTTCAATTTCCTTGTGGTTTTTTTAAAGAAAAACAGCTTAGAAGTATCTGACTTGGCTCTACTTCCTTACTTTATCATAACCCTTAAACAAACATCTGTAAAGGGATGTGTGTGAAATGATTGTTTGTAATGATTGTGGTCCTCTGTAGCTCAACTGGTAGAGCACAGCGCTTGTAACGCCAAGGTAGTGGGTTCGATCCCCGGGACCACCCATACACTAAAATTATGCACGCATGACTGTAAGTCGCTTTGGTAAGTCTGCTATGCATATAATATATATATATTTTTTTAAAATACTAATTAGTGACAAATGATGTTTTCCTGTATCAAATTCTGGGAGTAGCCCCGACCGAGACTTCAACCCGGGTCCAGCAACTGCCAAGCCAACACCTTCACCGTCCAAACCTCTTGATGAGGTCGCTAGATGTCGGGTTAATGTCGCTTCAATACATTATTTACTTCTGCAGACATTATCTACACATTGCACTATTTACAGGCGGAAACGTCTACAAAAATATACTGACCAACTCCAGCTCTTTCGGACGACACAACTCCAACAAACTGTCGGTCTTTGAATACAGCAGCAGCACTGGTCTGATCCGCTGGGACCGTATAGTGTCTGTTCAGGTAACGCTGAATCATGATCAGTGGCTCCTGGGGCACCATGTGTAACCTGTACTGGCTGAAGGCTGAGGGAAGGTAGGCGTGCTCTCGATCCAAACTGCAGATGATCACAAGCCTGTAGTCTTTCCGGCTCTGCATTTCGATACTCTTGAAAAATCTCTCAATTTTGGAGCTCACTTCGTAACTCAGCTGATCCCCGTAAAGCATGGTGTAGATCTTCTGTCCTCTGTAGCCTGGGGTGAGACAGCGCCTGACGAACAGCTCCACTTGCTCATAAGGTGTGGAGGAGTTACACAGTAGGACCTCATCATACGTAGGCAATGGCTCACATTTGCTACTCATGTAAATGGAGATGCAAGATGTCAGGATCTCATCGTGTGGGCAAACAATGAGGTTTGGGGTCCCCGTAGCAAGGCCCTTGGACAGATCCCGTTGAATAGGTTTTTTGCTCCACATTTTTGGGCAAAATTTGTTTTCCTCTTTGTTGGCCAATATTTCTAAGAATCTTCCAAAGCTTCTGACATCAAGAGTGTCTGGAAGAAAGTTCTTCATGTCTCTCATGTAAGCATTCCAAATCAGATTCACTTTTCCTGAGCCAATTTCTTGTTTGATGAGACTTGGCAGGTTATCGGTAAAGCGATCCATAAAATCTGGACCTCTCTCTCCGCTGCTCGACACTTCAACAAAGGTCTGAAAGTCAATTTCCTCATTTCGCTCTGATGGTTTGGCGAGGATCTCACTTTGCAGTGCATGGCAGGACTGCCTCAGATCAGAGGCTGTGCAGTTGGGTTTGACAAAAGAGAGCATCATGAGAACTTGGTCTTCAAAATTGGCCACATTTTGCTGAGTCAGCTTACTGCACAGGTAGACTATCTGCTCTGCGGTGTAGTAGTTCAGGTAGTAATGGTGGGATCTCTGTTTGTCCATAAAGTCATTCCAGTACTTCAGACACTTCTCCATCTTCCTGCACAGCTCAGGAAGCTGATCCACGATGTTGCCCTCCACCGTAATCACACCGACAACACTGCCCAGGTGGAAGTCCACGGTGATGCCGGCCTCCTCACTGAGTGAACTACAGTCGATGTTGGCTTCCCAGTTTCGGAACAGGGGGTTCCCAGCTGTAAACAGGGCAATGAATGCCACAGCCAATCTCTGGACACTGGCGAAAACCTACGAAAATCAACACGAAGTGCTCAATTATAACAAAAATACCAAAATGTTCCTTCTGGTTGAACAACGTTACAAGTAGTATCTGAAACATATAAAATACTGATATCTACCTCTGAAAATTGGTTCACCTCAGACTGGTCCCCTTTACCAGACATGAGCATGAGTTTGTTTTGCAGATCCCTAAGGTCCTCCAGTGAGTAGGAGCGCATCTCCTGCTCCTCTCCATGCTCCTCGGAGATTTGCAGCTTCAGGGCAGTCTCAAGACTCAACTTGATGAAGAAACAGCAACACACAGGGATACATTTTACTGTTCTCATTGCTTTTCGCAAACTGTTGCAACTTGGGTATGTTGACAAAATGTTGACTGAACACTGAAATGTTTGTGTTCTCTAAACATTTCCAAAACATGTAAGTAGGTTGCGGGCACATTAATTAGGCTGTGGGTCATTACGTAAGACCGGTTCCTAAAACACAAAATCTGTCCAGTTGTTTATGATGTTTAAACAATGTTAATTTTAAAATTTCACAGAATATTCCCTTGATGTTTCAGAATGTCCACAGAATAATGTATCTATATTACTTAAAAGATATTCCCACAACATTCTTAAAAATGGACATTCCTTTTCCGATTCAGGAAAGTCACATTTATGCTCATTGGTCCGTGGGCATTTTATTTGTGCATATCATCTTATCGGAGGACTAGATGTACAACATAATGCCTATACAGATAGCAGGTAGTGGCGAATACTTCACCTGGTAATTGCACCATGTAAAAAAAACGTGCCTCCATCTCACGGACATTGTTTAAGATAAGATAGAACATAAATCACATAGCAGATATGTAGTTTTTTGACGAAAATGTTGTCCATACAGTATATTGCATGGTAATATTGTCTACCTTCTTTTGGTTCTGTGCACTGATGGTGTAGATGCCCTTTTTGTTAATGGCGGTGGCTAAGGAGATGGAGGACAGCTCCACAGACCCATGGAAATCCTTCACAGTTTTCAACCACTCCAAGTGTCGTGCTGTGTCATGCTTCAAAACAGAGAATTAAGAGTCGGACATTGGCTGCTATTGACGGATTATTAAAATGATAGTTTTCTATGTTAAAATGTTCATCTCACCAGCTTCTTTGGGAGGTTGCAATCATTATCCAATGTTCTCCAGAGTTTCTTCATCCCCTCTTTAACGGTCTGAAAACCAGAATCTTGCTTCAGCTCGAAGAGCAATGGGGAGTATCCATGAACGGCATCGTGGAAACAGGCCACACGGTCCACATCAAGATCATTCTCCCCAGCAGAGATGGAGGCCAGGTCAACAAAGACTTTCAGCTCATTGATATCTGTAACATAAATATAATCAATGCAGATATATTTTACAGATTTTTCTAAGTACCGTATTTTCCCGCACTATAAGGCGCACCGGAGTATAAGCCGCAGCAGCTAAATTGAATGATATTGAATGATGTGTACATATATAAGCCGCACTGGACTATAAGCTGCAGGTGTTTTAATGTTTAATGACCATATGTAAGGGTTCGTGCACAGAGGGGATTGTCGGGAAAGAGACAAACTGTCTCGCTCTCGTAATGTCTGTCTGTCTTGCTCTCGTTCTGTCTCTCGTTCTGTCTCTCGTACCACTCTCGGTTCCACTTTTACTATTTGCGCGCTACCTGTCTCACTCTTTTCCGGCCTCCAGCTTTTCCTGCTGGAGCCCGCCGCTTAAAGGTGGGGGGCGCGGACCGGTCATAGAGCCCATAGAGTTAAAGTTGGTGGACTGTAACCTGTAAAATCCATAGATTTAGGAGGTCTTCTAGTGGCCGTTAGCTGTAATAATCCATAGATTAGCCGCACCGTTATATAAGCCGCAGGGTCGAAAAAATTGGAAAAAAGGCGTGGCTTATAGTCCGAAAATTACGGTATCAGAGCAGTGTTTCTTAAACTCAGTCCTCGACACCCCACGGATTCAAATTATCAAAGCTTGATGATTAGTTGATTATTTGAATCAGCAGTGTAGCGCTAAAACCAAAACGTGCACCCCTTGGGGTCCCAAAGACAGAGTTTGGGAAACCCTGTATTAGAGTAACAAAAATGTTTAGCCATTAGCCTCTTTACCTTTCAGGGCCTCTTTAACCCAGATGACAAAATCTTTTGAGTGGCCAAGTTCCACGAGACACAGTCTGCGAGGTTCTGTGATGTCCACCAGATCTGCCTTGGCCTGCATCAGGTCATTGTCAATCTGATCAAGGTGCTCTTCGTTAACATCTGCTCGAATCTGAGAACAGAAGAACAGAGAATGTGCCTGGATCCATTGTTGTTCAGTTACCACTGGTTTATGTTGTAGTGTACAAACAACTAAAAGAAATAAATAAATAAAGTGAATGCAGCAAAATGTTAGATGAAAAGTCACTTAGAAGAGTCACTTCGGGCTAACTTTACACACACTTAATCCTAGCTTGATTTGAGATATGTGCATTTTCCACAACTTGGCTGAATATTCTATTATGATTGGTCAGTGTCGATTATTTTCAAATAAACACCCGGCAAAAAAATTATATTCCACGGCTATGAAGAAATTCCAACAAAAAAAAAAGTGTCCAAATACTGTACGTACAAAATCCATTCACAAAACCCACCTTACTTATATTCATTAGCATCAATGTTAGCTACAAACGACTTTGCCATCTACACAAACCAAATATTTTTAAATGCAAGACCAACGTGGACAGAGGAGGCAGATTAATTTAGCTAGCTAGCATTCGTTTACATTTGACAAGCTCTGTCATTTTTTTTGCCACATTTGGTTTGTGGTCCAGGAGCCATGAATCACCTCCGTCTAGACAGCTACAATATTGTCAAGAGGTGAAACTGAAAGTCAAACGTTACCACGTGTTCCCTCTGATCTGCTGTTTCCAAAGTAAAAAAAAAAAAAAAAACGTAATTGGCATTGTTAAAATAGATTTAATGTAACCTAGATAAATAGTTAGCTAGCTAGCCCTCGTTGATTATCCCTTATTTCACGTTTTGAGTCAATCTATTTCACTATGGGTTTTGAGTAAATCGTGCAAAAAAACTAAAATGGGAGATTTTCACCAAAAATGGTGACAATTTGAATCCAGAATTTTAAGCCCTTACAATGTCTAGTAGTGTCTGAAGGGTCTTGAAGTCGCCTTGAAGATTTAGAGTCTCCTTGACCTTCATAATGACTTGAGCAGACTTCACAGCCAAGTGAAGCCCATGGTACTGCTCAATCTGCTGGACCCTTCCCTGGATCCAGTGTTTGTTATCTGACTTGTTAAGTCTGCACATGATGTCCAAATCCATTGCCAGCTTTTTATATTTGCCCGTGTAGTCATTGAAGAGGGTGTCAACATATTTAAGCTTGAGACTGCCATTCTTCAGGCCTTCGTAGGTCTTCTTGTATTTAGCGTAGCAAGGTTGAAAAATGCCATTGGTTACATCCTTTGGTGTTACCAAAGAATCAAATTCAGAAGCAAAATCTTTGGTCTGTTTCTCCCACAACATCTTGAATATGTGGCTGTCTCCAAACATGGTGCCAAACATCTGCCATCTGTCGCATGCTCCCATCAAGATCAAAGTATGTAACCACACCATGCATTCTAGACGAGGGCTGGTCAAACGGATGAACCTCCATGAACTGGTCCAAGGTCATGTCCTCAATGTTGGTCAGTTGTCTCTCTTCCATGTCCCCAAAATGAACTGGGATAAGATAAAAACATAAAAACAAAAATGACTTTTGTTATTACAATCAGATACTCCCAAATGCACACACACACACACACACACACACACACACACACACACACACACACACACACCTGTGATGTGTTCCTTTAGGTTACGGCTCATGGTGAGCAAGATTTCCACCAGCTCCTTCTCATGGTTGACAGCTCTAGCCTCCTCACACCTCCAATCGAGGAGCGTCGCCACGGAGTCACGGTTCTTGCATTTCTCATTCACAGATAGACAATCTGCATTGAGATCCAAACAAGCATTTCATTCAATGTCATTATGACTTTTCCCATTTCCTCACGAAAAAACAGAGCCAATCACAAGCTATCAAAAATATAGAACACACAACCCTTCCATTACCTATCGCCATCAGCTCTGTGAAAGTCGCTTTCTTTCCTAAGATGTCGTTGAGCAGTTTGATCTTGATGCTTCCACTGATCAGCTGGTTACAGATGACTTTGAAGGATGAGATTGCTTCAGTAATTTTGACCTTGGCCTCTTTAGAGAGCTGCTCAATCAGCTTTTCATCAGCACCTACACGGCATACAAAGAACGTCATACAGTAAATGATGAAGTGTTTGGCAAAGTGTCTGAGCTACATTATGGTTACTAGGCTAATGTAAGTACCATGTAGTTGAAATATATTCTTGGCTGCAGTCCAAGTCATGAGGTGTTGAAAGACCGCCTCATCCTTGTTTCCATGGCTGTCGCTTGGCCAGGTTTTCTGGATTAAGGCTGAGATGAGTTTCCCAAACTTCCTGTTAATCTGAAACTTCTCAAAGAGCTGTCCCTCTGATTTGCTCTGTACCAGAAAAAAAAATCATTCAAATTACATTAGTTCAAGATTATTTTCCATTGGTAATGCAGCATGTGCATATGCCTACATTGAATCATTATTCATGATAGTATTTATGTAACTGCCAAAATAAAGGAAACACCAACATAAAGTGTCTTAATAGGACGTTGTGCCACCACGAGCCGCCAGAACAACTTCAAAGCACCTTGGTATAGATTCTAAAAGTGTCTGGAACTCTATTGGAGGGATGCGACACCAGTCTTCCATTAGAAATCCTGAGGGATCCTGAGAGGCATCGCAGTGCTAGAGGCGTCACTACAGACCCGGGTTCGATCCCAGGCTGTATCACAACCGGATGTGATCGGGAGTCCCATGGAGTGGCGCACAATTGGCGCAGCGTTGTCCGGGTTAGGGGAGGGTTTGGCCCGGGGTAGGCCGTCATTGTAAATAAGAATTTGTTCTTAACTGACTTGCCTAGTTAAATAAAGGTAAAATAAAAACAATTAATACAATTCCATTATTTGGTGTTTTGTTGATGGTGGTGGAAAACACCGTCTCAGGACCCACTCCAAAATCTCCCATTAGTGTTCAATTGGGGTAAGATCTGGTGACACATGATTAACATCGTTTTCATGCTTATCAAACTATTCATTGACCACATGCCCTGTGGATGAGGGCACTGTCATCCTGGAAGAGACCACTCCCATCAGGATCGAAATGATTCACCATAGGCTGAAGGTGATCACTCAGAATGCCGTTTACCTTTGAGTGGACCTAAACCATGGCAGGAAAATGCACCCCACACCATAACAGAACCGCCAGAAACCTCATTTACTCAAGTGTTTCCATTATTTTCGGCAGTTACCTGTATGTATTACCAACAAAAGTATTCCTGTAAGCATTAGGCCCCAGCAAACATCTTTAAACACATTTTTCCTGTTCATTTAAAAGTGAGCGGAGATATGAGGTTTCAAAGGTTTCGACTTTTGGACTACTTGAGGAGTACTCATACCTGGCACAATGAGGGGACAGCTTCAAGAGCACATTTCTCAATACTACAAGTCACATTAGGATGACAGTAATCCAGCTCCTCCATCTTCGAGCAGTAGATCTCTATTTGATCCAGAGAGGAGATCTGAAAATGTGTTTTTAACAAATCAGACATCTCCACTGGACACAAATAATAAGAGTTAACCAAATCAAATCAAATCAAATCAAATCAAATTTTATTGGTCACATGCGCCGAATACAACAGCTGCTCCTTGTAGCAGTTCCTCACCTGTTTAAGTTTGCCCTCTAAATCCGTACAGAAAGTTTGTCTCCATTTCTTTGTGAAATCCCCGTTTACAAAACTGAGAGAGATGATGTTATTCCACATCTGTGAATCATAACCAATAAGAAGAGCATGGTTAACAAATTAATGTACAATAATAATTGTACTTTTTAAATTGAATTAAAAAAAAAAACTGCTTTGAGACAACATACAGCATCTATGAATCTTACATGAACTTAATACACTAACTACTTCTTCAATTATATTTATAGATATTATATATTTATTTAGCATGTATGATACATTATGAAACTTGTGATGTATGACCCCTTATAATGTCTTATAAGAGTAATCCTGACTAAATAGCAGCTGTTTTGAGTCAGTCATGTTACCACAAAGAGAGACCTAATCCTTATTATAATACAATATAAAGGCTCATACATACAACATATCATAATAAAGCATTATATCTGCATGAAAATAAAATGTTAACGCATTAACAAATGTAGCTTCTCATGAAAACGCGTGGACATAACCTGTGCAACAACAAGTTGAGTAATCCTCTCACCTTGATCTCGGAGGTATCGCGTAACTTCTCTTTGAAGGTCATACTGATCCAGGATCTGACAATGTCGATTGACTCAGACAGCAGCCTCAGATCCTTTGAGTGAACAGTGTCTCCTCCCACGTCACACGTCTTTAAAAAAAATAAGTCATTTTCAAAATTACATTTAAAAAAAGTTACACATTTGACCGTTTGAATCTTAACTCACACATATCTCTGAAAATGATTGCACGACTCATGCAAACGTCTGAGGGAGATGTGTGCAAAACTTCACAGGTCAGGTTTTAGGAAATACATAACCACAAGGCTTAGTTTAAAACAAGTAAATCATATCCATCTGTTTATAAAAAAGTGATAAGAAAATGTGATTTAGATTTTGAGATTTGATTGATTGTATGGTATCCTTGTATACAAGACACCAATAAATATGACAATCAGGTTTCATGAACAACAACCCCCCCCCCTCCCCCCCCCCCCCACCGTGCTTCTAGTACATGTCTACATAAAGTCTCGTAATTATTGTTTGGCAACAGGAAATCTAAGCCATAGCTGTGTCTGAAATCTGTCTTGTCTACTACTTACTAAAACTACATTCTACTACAGTACATACTATTTACAACTTACTGTTCAGTAATAACGAATGCAGTAAGCAATAAATATCAACACACTAGCATCCTGAGAATGCGTCATCTAATGCGGAATTGTGTTGATTCCCACCATTCGTTCATTTGGGTACAGCGTGTCCCCTTATCTCATTTTTTTTGATTATCAGCTGTTGTCAAACATGCTGGAGTCTGGAAAGACGATTGTCTTCCTCAACAGTGTGCAGCAATTTCTTCTAGATGAAAAGCCAAAATGAGTATGACATCCTGGCATTTAAAGCATACTACATTTTCGAAAATTTCACATACTATAAAACTTTATGTTTTTGCATACCTAAAATGCATACCTTAGAACGCAAGTATGGGTATTCGGACACGGCCATAGTCTACATTTACACTAGGAATACACAATGTGATTTTAAAGACACTGGTGCCAATGGTTTTGGTTTAAAGACACTGGTGCCAATGGTTTTGGTTTAAAGACACTGGTGCCAATGGTTTTGGTTTAAAGACACTGGTGCCAATGGTTTTGGTTTAAAGACACTGGTGCCAATGGTTTTGGTTTAAAGACACTGGTGCCAATGGTTTTGGTTTAAAGACACTGGTGCCAATGGTTTTGGTTTAAAGACACTGGTGCCAATGGTTTTGGTTTAAAGACACTGGTGCCAATGGTTTTGGTTTAAAGACACTGGCTCCATTACCTCTGAGAGTCAGGACTGCTGGGGATATTATACTATTATGTATTTAAGCAATAAGGCCCGAGGGGGTGTGGTATATGGCCAATATACCACGGCTAAGGGCTGTTCTTTACGCACGACGGAACGCGGAGTGCCTGGACACAGCCCTTAGCCGTGGTATATATCACAAACCCCCAAGGTGCCTTATTGCTATTATAAACTGGTATAAATAAATGTTTTGTCATACCCGTGGTATACCACGGCTGTCAGCCAATCAGCATCCAGGGCTGACATTAGGTCTTCAACAATTGAATTGTTCAACATCATTCTAATACCGGACAGTGTATTGCCAGCATTGTTTTATATAGTTGTTGTGAAAGAGAATGTTCAGGTCGTCAGGTTGTTTTTTGTCACAGAGAACGTGTTGGTAACAGTAATGTCATAACGGTAACAGTAATGTCATTTCCACATACCTTGGACTGGGAAAAGTTTGATACTGAGACTAACAGGCTCACGCAGTCTACAGGGATGCCTGTGAATTTTGAGGATCGGACTCCATTGCATATCTTCTTAAGCAGTTGCACTGTTGTTTCCAAGCACTCACTCCCATAACCATCTTTGAAACAACTGCAAAAAAGATGTTTAGTTTTCAACGGTCATCAAAGAAACAAAACAACTGACAATCACACACAATATTGAAACAAACTAATTAGACAAGTATGTCAAATCACCTGTATTTTTGCTCTTTAAGTTGGTTTTGAATATGTGAAAGAGTGGCAGTGAAATTCTGTAGGACATGAAAGAACATTTAAGTTAGCGCCAACTTGGTGTGTTACCTTGAAAATTCATACAATACAATACAATACAATACAATACAATACAATACAATACAATACAATACAATGTCGTCAACTATAGTATTGATTTAGCTCACCCCGTTGTTGCTGGTGGATACACTCACAGGAGCTTTCATAGTAAAAACATGAAGCATGTCCAGGAGCTCAACTTTGATGATGGAGCTGTATTCTACCAGATCCTCTACGGTCAGTAGACACATCCAGGAACGGGCCGCTAGTCTGTCCATCTCCACTAAATGTCCATTGGCTTTAATGAGATTCAACATTGTTCTAAAAAAATGGAGGCGGCAGGGGTTATTAGCAACGTTTTCCCAAACAATTGAAGAGGACTAAACCTAAGCTAAGTAAAGGATTCACTTTTATCTGGTGATATAGTCACCTGGGTTGGGGCCAATTCCATTTCAATTCAGTGAATTCACTAATCCTAAACTAAGATTCTAATTCCAATTTTCCTCAATGCTTTTCTATGAGAATGTATTTAAATGAGAATTTCAGTTTACTCCCTGAATTCACCGAATTGAAAATGGAACAGACCCCAACCCCGATAGTCACAAATATTTGCAAACATGAAAGGGAGAGAGAAATATGGTACCTGCTGTCCTTGCTGTTGGTCACTTTGATATTTTGCAGACCTGCCCAAGTCTCGCAACTTGATGTGATTGTGACGGGGATTGGTTCAAAGGGTTTTGAGGAACCTTTGAGGAGATGGAGCATGGGAATCACTAGAATCCCTTCCTCCTTCGCATTGTCTATCAGTTTCTCCAACAGGTCTGGCAATCTGTTTAGGAGAGAAGTATAGAGGCTTTTGTCTCCACTGAAAAAATAATGAGGACACAACAACCATTGTTTTTGTTAACAATTCTACAGTTAAAAACAGTTATGTGTCATTTCAACCTGTATGCAAAGTGGTCATCGTGGCATGGGGTTGGCTTTTTGAAGAATCTCAAATATAAAATATATTTTGATTTGTTTAACACTTTTTTGGTTACTACATGATTCCATATGTGTTATTTCATAGTTTTGATGTCTTCACTATTATTCTACAATGTAGAAAAACCCTGGAATGAGTAGGTGTGTCCAAACTGTTTGACTGGTACTGTATGTGATGCGTAAAGACATTTATGCCAATTGCAACAATGTGGACTGGAAACACACCAAACCTATTTAGCATGATGCTATTTAAACATTAGCTTCTCAATCCACACTGGACTAGGACAAGAATAATCCTTACCCTGCAGCTGAATTGGAGTTGATGACAAAGCAAAGACCGTCAATAATCTACACAATTTGAGACAACCACACGCCGTATTAAGCAATTGGGAACGTTGATTGGTCATTGAGTGGTCAAGCCCTCTTCACACCTACAATATATACTAATTGGTTGATGATGTCATTGGAAACGCTTTACTTTCTCTCTATTTTTTACTACAAAACATAGGAACGCACCATTTTCACACATATGTTGATGTTGTGGTGTCGCTGGTGATGATGAATATGAAGTTGAAACATTTGGAAATTTCCTTTAAGATTAGTAATGTGCAGTTTGCAAAGGATTTGTTATTTTTGAAATACTATTTTTACTGACTCAAGAGTCATTATTCGTTTTTCCGAGTGACTTGATCATTTTAGTCGTTCGTTTGACCTGCTGGCAGCAATGAATTCAACAGCAGAATTAATACAGGTTTCTCCGGCTCAGTGGCTCCGGAGCGACCAGCAACTGTCCATCATTTGCGCACAGATTAATAGATCATGATGCAAGCAGTATAGAGAAGGAAAATACATGTTTAGAACTGATAAATGATTGCTTGGTGCAAGAATGAATGCAGTTAATTGATTATTGAATGTTATCGATGGACACAGCTTTGTAGAATCAAAACATACACCGCCAGCCTCTGCTCAACACTCGAACGAATCGTTTGGGTGGCTGCTGCAGTTTGCGAACGATATAGCGTATTGGGCAAATCTTCCGTGAGACAGTCATTAAATTGCATCCCGCCAATAGTCCTTCACAATCTAGTCCGGTTGCGGCCGCAACTAGACCTAATTTCAAAGGTATCAATAAATAATCGTATTTGTATCCCTAGAAATCACAAATGTAGGCCTACATTGTCTGAAGCACACCTTTATAAGTTTCAGTACCAGATGACAACTCCACTAAGTGAACGAGATGGCTTGTAGAATCATGATTCTTTCGAGTTTTTAGTTCATCGTTCGCTGGTAGTGGGTCCTGCGTGCTCTGGGCATTACGGACTCAAATAAACGAAATGAGTCGAAAGATTTGTTCTTTTGACTGAATTAGTCTAAAATATCTGAGTCAGTAAAAAGAGCCGCCGAACTTCGGTAAATTATAAATATAACAGCTAGCTTAGATTTTTAGATGTACCATTGCGTTAGCTTTGTTAAAATAGAGCCCTCTAAAAAACAGTTTTTGCTTTGTCATTATGGGATATTGTGTGTAGATTGATTACGGGGAAAAAAAACTATTTAACGTAACAAAATGTGGAAAAAGTCAAGGGGTCTGAGTACTTTCCGAATGCACTGTGTGTAGGATATGCTCTGTTGGCTGATTATGCAAATGCCCCTGTAGTTTTAAAACCTCCATTCTACATGCTTTTATTTGGGTTTCTATATAAAGTATAACATTGAAATGTTCTTCTTTACTCAGACCCCTAGACTTTTTCCACATTTTGTTACGTTAAATTGTTTTTTTCCCCCCTAATCAATCTACACACAATATCCCATAATGACAAAGCAAAAACTGTTTTTTAGAAATGTTTGCAGATGTATAAACCCCCCCCCCCCCCCCCACGAAATATAACATTTACATAAATATTCAGACCCTTTGCTATGACACTCGAAATTGAGCTCAGGTGCATCCTGTTTCCATTGATCATCCTTGAGGATGTTTCTACAACTTGACTGGAGTCGTGTTTTTCAATGAATTCATTTTGTGTGAACCATCCCATCTTCATTTAATGCCAACAGCTGAGAAACTGTAATGTTAAAACAATGTACTCACTTTCTGAGAAGTAAGACGGGCTGTGTAAATTCTGTCCAATAGTGCAGGAACTCGTCTTTGGGCAGGTTGGGCAGGCAGAGAGCAAAGCATAGACCAGCGATTTCTGCTTTCTCTAGTTGGATATCATAATGTTTACACACATACAGCACGATCACAGCAGCCCTCATATGGTCCTGAATAATGGGACTCTTTCCATCTCCCTTCTTCAGGAGCTGAGGAACCACACTCTCCAGCATGAACCGCTTCAGCAGCTTTTAAACATTGGAGTAAAACAGAATGTTAGAATACTGTTTCTAAGGCATTTGTAAACCGCAATGTGTTTCTTTCCCATCTATTTCATCACGGCAATACAGTACATGTTTTTCTATGAATCATTTGGCATAACATGTGGGCATGCATTATCTAAAATGCCATTATGTTATTATTTTTATTTTTTTACTCACATTTTTCTTTTCTTTTTTTCTCATGTTCTTGTTTGTGCCTTCGTACAATGAGGGTTTCCTGTAAATCTGATCAAACTGAATCAGTTGTTTCATGAAACTGTTGAGTTGAATGTCATTCCAGCTGTGAAGGAGTTCAAAAATAGTCTGAAGCATTATCTTCCCTGCGATTTCTCTGCCTTGGATTATTCTTTTGGACACATCCTTGGTTGGTGAGGCACAGATAATGTCATCGTACTGATGCCAGGCCCCTGTGGTGTGGTGGGGTAGGGGTAGGGTAGGGGTGGGGTGGGGTGGTGGGGTGGAGGGTTGGGGGTGGGGTGGGTGGGGTAGGGGGTTAGGTGGGGGGTAGGGTAGGGTCGGGGGGGGTGGGTAGGGTGCGTAGGGGTAGGGTGGGTAGGGGTAGGGTAGGGTGGGGGGTAGGGGTAGGGTAGGGTTGGGGTGGGTGGGGTAGGGTAAGGGTTATTTAGGGTAGGTAGGGTGGGGTAGGGGAGGGTAGGGTTAGGGTTCGGGTGGGGTAGGGTGGGGTGGGGTGGGGTAGGGTTGGGGTAGGGTATCGGGTAGGTGGGGTGGGGGTGGGGTGGTTAGGGTGTGGGGTAGGCGTTAGGGGGGGGGTAAGTAGGGTAGGGTGGGGTGGGGTAGGGTGGGGTAGGGTTGGGTGGAGGGTGGGGTAGGGGTAGGGTAGTAGGGTGGGGTGGGGTAGGGGTGGGGTAGGGGGGTAGGGTAGGGTGGGGTAGGGTAGGGTTGGGTGGGGTAGGGTGGGGTAGGGTAGGGTGGGGTGGGGGGGTAGGGTAGGGTGGGGTGGGGTGGGGTGGGGTGGGGTGGGGTAGGGTGGGGTAGGGGTGGACAAGGAAAATGGAAAACATGCCACTTTAGACAACCCATGGTTTATGTGATGTTCTTGGCAAAGCAGGAAAGACAAACATTTTGAAGACAAACAAAATCTAATACTAGGCACTTGATTCAAAACTAATTTCAACTTGGTTTACAACGTAAAAATGTATGCACACATGACTGTAAGTCGCTTTGGATAAAAGCGTCTGCTAAATGGCATATTATATTATATTACAGTCGAGTTTGACCTAAAATAATCGATTTTGATCCAAATTCAGGCTGTTTTGAGAGAATACGCAGTTTTTTTTTTCATTTTCTGTGGCTTCGATTTTTGACCAATGTGATTGTTCGTTTGTGTGTGAGATCATGTTGCCAAAATCTCTATGAGTGGCTGTGGTTCCAAATTCTCTGGAAGCCTCTTCCCGATAGTAAAAAATCTGAATCTTCTGCTAATGAGTAGGATTTTCTTCTTTACGCACAATCTCTGCTCTACTTGTTTGGCTGCCCAGAGAACAGGCTACTCTGGCGATTTTCAGGTGATGAATGCAGAATGGTGCTTGTTTGATAAAGTTAGATCAAAGCTGAATCTACAGTGTATTCGGAAAGTAATCAGACTCCTTGACTTTTTCCACATTTTGTTACGTTACAACCTTATTCTAAAATTGATTAAATTGTTTTTATTCCCCTCATCAATCGTCACACAATACCCCATAATGACAAAGCTAAAACAGGTTTTTAGACATTTTTGCAAATTTATTAAAAACAAAAAAACAGAAATACCTTATTTACATAAGTATTCAGATCCTTTGCTATGAGACTCGAAATTGAGCTCAGGTGCATCCTGTTTCTAAAAACCTGTTTTAGCTTTGTCGTTATGGGGTATTGTGTGAAAATTGATGAGATTTTTTTATTTTATTTAATCCATTTTAGAGTAAGGCTGTAACATAACAAATTGTAGAAAAAGTCAAGGGGTCTGAATACTTTCCGAATGCACTGTAGGTCTGCAAGATCATATAATGATAGTTTTCTACAAAACAGAATATAATAGCATGGTAAAGGATAGCGTTACCGTAGGACAAAAAACACACACGTTTCTTGTGAGATTTTAGGATGATTGTGCGAATGGTCGGCCAAAGCGTAACGCGCCACTAAAGCTAAATATGTGATTTGATCGAAACAAAACCACAGATAATGCTACAGTTTGCTGTACATAATTCAAACCAACACCATACTTCGGAAACACTGTATATAACTCAAGAAGATCTAAACGAATATTCCCATGAAACTGACGGTTAGCGTGCAGATGGTGCATGGACGTTTTCCACCAGTAAAACTTGAATAATTATTATTCACGATTGACAGCGCGAAATGTGAAGGGAGGGTGACCACAAAACAATTGTAAAGTAGAGGTAAAAGGAACGCACGAGCAGAACGTGACACATTTTTTGCTCAGGGGAAGAGGCTTCCAGCGGGACAAGGCCGAAACAAATGTATTTGCCATTCTAAAATGGGGATGAGCATCACCCAAAAGCTGTTACATCATGTGTTCAATTAAAGTCTGCCATTGCAATTGAAAACAGTTGTAGAAATTCTCAACAAAAAAAAAAACTCTTACCTTCCTCATTGGACTTTACAGAAAGACATCTCCTTCGGGTGGGGTGTGTTGAATCAATGTACTCATACTTGTACTTTGCCTTTTTGGAACTGTAGACGAGATACTGGTATGGTATGGACACAGATTTGTCAGTGACCAGGATTCCTTCGACTAAGAATCCATGCTCTCCCAGATCCCTGCCGAGACAGTAAGTAAACGTGTAAAAACATTTAAACGTATGCACACATAGTGTATCGTTTTAAACATATTTGATTAACCTGATGTATTTCCGACATGTGCCACCCTGATTTCCCTGGGAAAGGCAGTCCACAGGTCAGGAGTAGCGACACTGACCGCCCTGTTACCCCAGGATCAATGTAGACCCAAGGCAGCGAGTGTTGGAGAAATATGGGTTCAATAGCTAGGTTTCCATGAATTATTTTTTTGTTGATATTGTGGGAAATTATTCTCTTATATTTTAGATGTGCTGTTAGCTTAATAAGAAAGCATTAATGATTAAACATAATAGGTTTGTACTGTACTGATATAGATTGGTCAACATAACAAGCTGTGATTAATGTGGGGAATTGTTAGGGGGTAGGATGAGATAAGACTTGTGTCTCACATACACACACACTGCCTCTTTGTTAAACCGCTCAAGGACATGTGTTCTGCTACAAAGATGTCTGAGGTTGCTGACTCGAGACAAGTTGTGGAGAAAACAACTGACACCTGGCAACAGTGAAGCGCCAAGGGGCTGGGACCAGCCTGTGCGCCAACGATAGGCTGAGTAAGTCTAAACCACGCTCAGTCTCTACTCTGATAGGCCAGCAGGGAGCAGGAACTAACTCTGTCAGAGTATTTAAAGAAGAACTTATAACAATGGCTTAGTTCTCTGTCTGCCCTGCGTGGTTTTTCAGTGGGCCCGTATATACGAACATCATATTTACCATTGAAGTGTTTTGCATTAATTAAAATACTAGTCTATTTTAGAAGACGTGTATTGACCTCTTTTTGTTCCAATACCAGATTTGAATTGACGCAACTTAACAATATTTAGAAAGTTTGCATAGAAAATAGAATTGCTTCCCACTGGGCAAAAACGGGTTAAATCAACATTGTTTCCACGACATTTCAAAAAAAAAAAATCAATGTGATGACATTGAATCAACGTAGAAAACTGACTGGATTTGCAAAAAGTCATCAATGTAAGAGAATTTGATCTATTTCACTGAACTTTGAAGTGTTTCCATGATCCAATTAAGCAAATTGCGCATTAATAAATAGGTGACAGCCTGCATACCCTGCTCACCTCTCTGTTTCATCTCTCAGGTAGCCCGCTACAGCCAGCATGGATAGGATGCAACAATTGAATAATATCTGCCATATTCTAACAATTCTCATGTGCCAACTTTTAGCCATGTCTGTGCCATGGTGAAACTTGCACTCCTGTAGATCTGAAACAATTGGATGGTGAAACTTGAATCCAGACAGTTTCACCAAGCAAGGTAAACAATTCAGGCATTCTTGAAAGCCAGGACAATCATTGTCCTGCAAAGAAACATTTTTATAGTTCAAAAATACAGATAAAAAAAAAAAAAAGATTTTGCAAGCAGTAGGCCTTTATAATTGTGGATTGTTTTATAGTGGATTGTTTTATAGTTACATGATGACATCACGTGCCCCGCGTACCTTCAAAATAATTCGGCAATCAGGCATTTATTTGCAAAACACCATCATCATTTGTCGCTGAAAATAAAGTTCGACAAAAGAAAAACCCACCCGTCGAACAGATCAAATTTGTGTTGATCTTTAGAAGATTTCGCCTACATCTGCCATTTCCCGTTACACGCGTCACATTGCTTGTGGGGAATAAACCTGGGTCAAAGGTTTAAAAAACTTGACTACTGCCTACTTCTATTTCGTTTCTTGCCCCTCAACGTCACATCCTGTCCCAGGATTGGACGGTGGCTTTAAACATAACAAGGGTTATGACGTTAGGATGTGTTACAGCTCTTTATGTAGAATGACATCACTTATAGGATTACTTTTTAGGTCAAACCACTAAATACTGGTGAACATTCAGTAGAGACACACGTGAAGCAAACCCACTTCGTCACGGATAGCTCAACGGCGTTGGATTCCCAACTCCCCGTTTCCTCGCCTGCCCATACGAAAAGGCGGTCCTCATTCTGGTCAAGATCGAAGTCCTTTGAGATGATTGCGTGGAAATAGATTTTAAGTCTCTCTTTTGCCCACACCTGTGGTTGCCCTGTGGCTGCCCTGAAATTAAAAACAAAACAAGAATAATCAGATGAGTATGGTCTAAAGATATGCAGGATTTGTCCTGGGCGAAGGGGATTTCAATAACCATGAGCACCGAATGACATCTGGTTGGCAGAACGTTTTGGAATAGATACCTTTTTGGAGGTGGACAAGGATACTTTTCATCCGTAGTCCCAGAGGCGTCACTTTTCACCTCTCCTTTCCTATGGACAGACTGCTCGACCTCCATGGCATCCTCCCGCGGGCCAACACTGGAGCGGATGCTGCCTGTCTGTTACACAAGTAATACGAGCACGTGTTAACACTTAACTGCCCGTCAAAGGGAAAACGACCAAATAGATCTCTCATTGTTAACTTTCATTGGGTCCATTAGTTTATGGATTGGGCTACATTGAAACTTGTCTTACAGAGGAAACGTGAAATGCATAAGCATGGTAGCAATTGAAAGGAAACAGTTTGGAGACGATGGGAAAATAATTAGACCAAAGTTGAAGAGGACACGACAACGGTTACCCTGACACAAAGACTGTTACCCTGACACAAAGACTGTTACCCTGACACAAAGACTGTTACCCTGACACAAAGACTGTTACCCTGACACAAAGACTGTTACCCTGACACAAAGACTGTTACCCTGACACAAAGACTGTTACCCTGACACAAAGACTGTTACCCTGACACAAAGACTGTTACCCTGACACAAAGACTGTTACCCTGACACAAAGACTGTTACCCTGACACAAAGACTGTTACCCTGACACAAAGACTGTTACCCTGACACAAAGACTGTTACCCTGACACAAAGACTGAACCATTACACCGTTGATTTTATGTGCATTTTACATTTACTGTACTTTTCCGGCGCATTTGTTGATTACGACATCTGAAAAGACTTCGGACACATTTAGTAACATGGCAACGAAAGACTAGTACATGACAAGGGCTTGAGTGAGAGGACTAACTGGTGTCTCCAAGTGGCCATACACCTCTCCAGATTGTGCACAGTTCCTAAGTCATTTCAATGCACTTATGACTCAAAGAAGAGTCTTCAACTATAAGGTGTTTTTTTTTCAGCTCTCCTGGCTGTGCTGTTGAGGAACTAGAGCAAGAACACTGGTAGTTGATTTGTTTGGAACACAACCCTGCATCCCCGCCATCACACAATTACTGTTGTAAACGGCCCATTTTATAAATCATAATCTGGGTCAAGTGGGCATAATTTGAAAGCTTGTTCTGTGGCCAACATGAATAGCTAAGTTATAAAATACGATCTCACAGTGTTCGGCTTTCACAGGGCAATTCAGAGAAACAGATCGTAATTTTGGTGCCGCATAGAAAGAGGTCATGAGTGCATTCAGGTGTGTGTTCCGCAGAGAATTTTCTTCACAATAGACAAACATTGGCTAATTCTGTTAAGAACGACCCAGGGTATAACACCATGTCATCTTGTAACTGTACATCAAACCAGATTTGTTTTTGACATTTCCTGCAATTCTAAACAGTTTGACATGAATTATTATGCCTCTTGAGGTGTATTTTCAGGGGTATATGTTGGGGTATTTGGAGGGGTATAGGGAGGGGTATATGGAGGGGTATATGGAGGGGTATAGGGGGGGTATATGGAGGGGTATAGGGAGGGGTATATGGAGGGGTATATGGAGGGGGATAGGGAGGGGTATATGGAGGAGTATATGGAGGGGTATAGGGAGGGGTATAGGGAGGGTATATGGAGGGGTATAGGGGAGGGGTATATGGAGGGGTATAGGGAGGGGTATATGGAGGGGTAGTATGGGAGGGGTATATGGAGGGGTATATGGAGGGGTATATGAGGGGGAGGGGATAGGGAGGGTTATAGGAGGGGTATAGGGAGGGGTATATGGGAGGGGTATAGGGAGGGGTTTATAGGGAGGGGTATATGGAGGGGAGGGGTTATATAGGGAGGGGTATAGGGAGGGGTATAGGGAGGGGTTTATATGGAGGGGTATATGGAGGGGGTATATGGAGGGGTATATGGAGTGGGTCTATGGAGGGGTATATGGAGGGGTATATGGGAGGGGTATGGAGGGGTATAGGGAGGGGTATAGGTGAGGGGGTATATGGAGGAGTATGGGGGTATATGGAGGGGTATGGGCGGGGTATATGAGGGAGGGTATATGGAGGGGTATATGGAGGGGTATAGGGACGGGGTATATGGTAGGGGTATAGGGAGGGGTATATGGAGGGGTATAGGGAGGGGTATTAGTATGGGGTAGGAGGGGTATAGGGAGGGGTATAGGGAGGGGTATAGGGAGGGGTATATGGAGGGGTATATGGAGGGTATATGGAGGGGAATATGGAGGGGTATATGGAGGGGTATAGGGGGAGGGGTATATGGGAGGGGTATATGGAGGGGTATATGGGGGGGATAGGGAGGGTATATGGAGGGGTATATGGAGGGAGTATATGGAGGGGTATAGGGGGGTATGGGGGTATATGGAGGGTATAGGGGGGGTATATGGAGGGGTATAGGGAGGGGTATATGGGGGGTATAGGGAGGGGTATAGGGAGGGGGTATAGGGAGGGGTATATGGAGGGGAGGGGTATAGGGAGGGGTATTTGGGAGGGGTTATAGGGAGGGGTATATGGAGGGTAATGGAGGGGTATGAGGGAGGGGGTATATGGAGGGGTATATGGAGGGGTATAGGGGAGGAGGGGTATAGGGAGGGGTATATGGAGGGGTATATGAGGGGGATATGGGAGGGGTATAGGGAGGGTATTGGAGGAGTATATGGAGGGTATAGGAGGGGTATATGGAGGGGTATAGGGAGGGGTATATGGAGGGTATATGGGAGGGGTATAATGGAGGGGTATTAGGGAGGGTTATATGGAGGGGTTTATAGGGAGGTGGTATATGGAGGGTTATGGAGGGGTATATGGGAGGGGTATATGGAGGGGTATAGGGAGGGGTATAGGGAGGGGTATATGGAGGGGTATAGGGAGGGGGTATAGGGAGGGGTTATAGGAGGGGTATTGGAGGGTATAGGGAGGGGTATATGGAGGGGTATATGGGGTATAGGAGGGGTATATGGAGGGGTATATGGAGGGTATATGGGTATAGGAGGGTATATGGGGGGTATATGGAGGACGGGTATAGGGAGGGGTATATGGAGGGGTATAGGGAGGGGTATAGGGAGGGGTAGATGTAGGGGTATAGGGAGGGGGTATATGGAGGGGTATATGGAGGGGTATATGGAGGGGTATAGGGAGGGGTATAGGGAGGGTATGGGAGGGGTATATGGAGGGGTATAGGGAGGGGTATATGGAGGGGTATATGGAGGGGTATATGGAGGGGTATAGGGAGGGGTATAGGGAGGGGTATATGGAGGGGTATATGGAGGGGTATAGGGAGGGTATATGGAGGGGCATAGGGAGGGGCATATGGAGGGGTATTAGGGAGGGGTTATATGGAGGGGTATATAGGGAGGGGGTATAGGGAGGGGTATAGGGAGGGGTATATGGAGGGGTATAGGGAGGGGTATATGGAGGGGTATAGGGAGGGGTATATGGAGGGGTATAGGCAGTCTAATGACTGCCTCGCCTGGTTCACCAACTACTTCTCAGATAGAGTTCAATGTGTCAAATCGGAGGGCCTGTTGTCTGGACCTATGGCAGTCTCTATGGGGGTGCCACAGGGTTCAATTCTTGGGCTGACTCTTTTCTCCGTGTATATCAATGATGTCGCTCTTGCTGCTGGTGACTCTCAGATCCATCTCTACGCAGACGACACCATTTTGTATACATCTGGCCCTTCATTGGACACTGTGTTAACAAACCTCCAAACGAGCTTCAATGCCATACAACACTCCTTCCGTAGCCTCCAACTGCTCTTAAACACTAGTAAAACTAAATACATGCTCTTCAATCGAACGCTGCTGGCACCCGCCCACCCGACTAGAATCACTACTCTCGACGGGTCTGACCTAGAGTATGTGGACAACTACAAATACCTAGGTGTCTGGTTAGACTGTAAACTCTCCTTCCAGACTCACATTAAGCATCTCCAATCCAAAGTTAAATCTAGAATCAGCTTCCTATTTCGCAACAAAGCCTCCTTCACTCATGCTGCCAAACATGCCCTCGTAAAACGGACTATCCTACCGATCCTTGACTTTGGCGATGTCATTTACAAAATAGCCTCCAACACTCTACTCAGCAAATTGGATGTAGTCTATCACAGTGCCATCCGTTTTGTCACCAAAGCCCCATATAATACCCACCACTGTGACCTGTACGCTCTTGTTGGCTGGTCCTCACTACATATTCGTCGCCAAACCCACTGGCTCCAGGCCATCTATAAATCACTGCTAGGCAAATCCCCGCCTTATCTTAGCTCATTGGTCACCATAGCAACACCCACCCGTAGTATGTGTTCCAGCAGGTATATCTCACTGGTCATCCCCAAAGCCAACACCTCCTTTGGCCGCCATTCCTTCCAGTTCTCTGCTGCCAATGACTGGAACGAACTGCAAAAATCTCTGAAGCTGGAGACTCTTATCTCCCTCACTAACTTTAAGCATCAGTTGTCAGAGCACCTTACCGATCACTGCACCTGTACACAGCCCATCTGAAATTAGCCCACCCAACTACCTCATCCCCATATTGTTATTTATTTTGCTCTTTTGCACCCCAGTATCTCTATTTGCACATCATCTCTTGCACATCTATCATTCCAGTGTTAATACTAATTGTAATTATTTTGCATTATGGCCTATTTATTGCCTTACCTCCATAACTTGCTACATTTGCACACACTGTATATATATTTTCTGTTGTATTTTTGACTGTATGTTTTTTTTTACCCCATATGTAACTCTGTGTTGTTGTTTTTAATCGCACTGCTTTGCTTTATCTTGGCCAGGTCGCAGTTGCAAATGAGAACTTGTTCTCAACTGGCTTACCTGGTTAAATAAAGGTGAAATAAAATAAAAATAAAATAAATAAATAAAATATTCTTCACATTTTGTCATGAGACTGAGAGACAATGTTGCAGTCTTAAATTAACTGTCCAGTGAAAATCTCACTTTTAAAAGTTCATATTCTGTTAATTCATACCCAAATAATTTTGTTGACTCATCCTATACTTGTATTTGTGGCCAAATCATAAATTGGAGAAAAAAACATTTAAAAAAAACTTCACATCAAACTTCTGTTTCAAACAGACCAGATCAAACTGTCACATGCTTGGTAAACAACAGGTGCAGACTAAGAGTGAAATGCTTACTATTAGATTTTGAATGACCAGTATGCGCCCACACCATTCTGTTGTTGGGGTACGCCAACAACATTCCAACACAGAAAATCTGCTTTTTAACATACTAAATTACATTTTTTTTGTCAGGAAAACTAAATCACTAATATTGTAATTAATTATAGGTCATATATACAGTACCAGTCAAAAGTTTGGACACACCTACTCATTCAAGGGTTTTTCTGTATTTTTACTATATTCTACATTGTAGAATAATAGTGAAGACATCAAAACTATGAAATAACACATGGAATCATGTAGTCACAAAAAAGTGTTATTCAAAACAAAATATATATTATATTTGAGATTCTTCAAAGTAGCCACTCTTTGCCTTGATGACAGCTTTGCACACTCTTGGCATTCTCTCAACCAGCTTCATGAGGTAGTCACCTGGAATGCATTTCAATTTACAGGTGTGTCTTCTTAAAAGTTAATTTGTGGAATTTCTTTCCTTCTTTTAATGCGTTTGAGCCAATCAGTTGTGTTGTGACAAGGTAGGGGCAGCATACAGAAGATAGCCCTATTTGGTAAAAGACCAAGTCCATATTATGGCAAGAACAGCTCAAATAAGCAAAGAGAAACGACAGTCCATCATTACTTTAAGACATGAAGGTCAGTCAATACGGAACATTTCAAGAACTTTTGAAAGTTTCTTCAAGTGCAGTCGCAAAAACCATCAAGCGCTATGATGAAACTAGCTCATGAGGATCCACCACAGGAATGGAAGACCCAGAGTTACCTCTGCAGCAGAGGATAAGTTCATTAGAATTACCAGCCTCAGAAATTGCAGCACAAATAAATGCTTCACAGAGTTCAAGTAACAGACACATCTCAACATCAGCTGTTCAGAGGAGGCTGTGTGAATCAGGCCTTCATGGTTGAATTGCTGCAAAGAAACCACTACTAAAGGACACCAATAATAAGAAGATACTTGCTTGGGCCAAGAAACATGAGCAATGGACATTAGACCGGTGGAAATGTGTCCTTTGGTCTGATGAGTCCAAATTTGCGATTTTTGGTTCCAACCACTGTGTCTTTGTGAGACGCAGAGTAGCTGAACAGATGGTCTCCGCATGTGTGGTTACCACCATGAAGCATGGAGGAGGAGGTGTGATGATGTGGGGGTGCTTTGCTGGTGACACTCTCTATGATTATTTAGAATTCAAGGCACACTTAATCAGCATGTCTACCACAGCATTCTGCAGTGATACGCCATCCAATCTGATTTGCGCTTAGTGGGACTATACATTTTTTTTCAACAGGACAATGACCCAACATACCTCCAGGCTGTGTAAGAGCTATTTGACCAAGAAGGAGAGTGATGGAGTGCTGCATCAGATGACCTGGCCTCCACAATCCCCCAACCTCAACCCAATTGAGATGGTTTGGGATGAGTCGGACGGCATAGTGAAGGAGAAGCAGCCAACAAGTGTTCAGCATATGTGGGAACTCATTCAAGACTGTTGGAAAAGCATTCCAGGTGAAGCTGGTTGAGAGAATACCAAGAGTGTGCAAAGCTGTCATCAAGGCAAAGGGTGGCTACTTTGAATAATCTAAAATATTACATCTATTTTGATTTGTTTAACACTTTTTTGGTTACTACATGATTCCATATGTGTTATTTCGTAGTTTTGATGTCTTCACTATTATTCTACAATGTAGAAAATAGTCAAAATAAAGAAAAACCCTTGAATGAGTAGGTGTGTCCAAACTTTTGACTGGTACTGTATATTTCATAAAAAATCTGGGAACACTGGATAGTTACTTTGGGCAAAAATGCTAAAATAATGGCTTTAAACTCTAAACTCTATAATGGATCATACCAGGTCATTTCAAGCTTAAAAACAAAAACAAATGGATGAAATTAGATATTTGGCTACAGAAGTGGATCTCTACAGCTTCCGTCCGAAAACTAATCCTGTGAAATGACGTCAACACATACTGGAGGAGTTGCTGGCTAGCTACAAGTGGCTAGCTTATGCTGCGTTCAAAACAACTGGGAACTCAGAACTGGGAAATCTCCAACTTCCGATTTCAGTGCGTTCAAGACAAATGGGAACTCCGGAAGTAAAAAAATCTCAGACTGGGAAAATTTGTTTTGAACGGTCATCCAACTTGGAATTCTAAGTCGGGAACGCGGGCCTCTTTCTAGAGCTCCGACTTTCCGATCGGAAGATCACTGACGTTGTGATTTGACCTAATTTTTGCACCATTAGCTAACGAACTAGCTACGTCTGGAGGAGTTACTGACTAGCTACAAGTGGCTAGCTTAGCTAACGAACTAGCTACGTCTGGAGGAGTTACTGGCTAGCTACAAGTGGCTAGCTTAGCTAACGAACTAGCTACGTCTGGAGGAGTTACTGGCTAGCTACAAGTGGCTAGCTTAGCTAACGGACTAGCTACGTCTGGAGGAGTTACTTAGCTAACGAACTAGCTACGTCTGGAGGAATTACTGACTAGCTACAAGTGGCTAGCTTAGCTAACGAACTAGCTACGACGGTCGCGGCACGCATGACCAGAATGACACGTCGATGAACCACCAAAAGCACACCCCATTTCTGGTTGAAAGTTGAGATAGACGAGGAGTTGGACCATTTTACGTGCCCGAAGTCGACCGTTAAAGCTAATTTCCTGCGATTTTACACTTTGCCATTGCTTATGTGTGTTCATATGCTATCTGGGGGGCCCCAACCCAACCGACCTGTTCTGAATATTGGGTGGGACATGTCCCCCCATCCCCTGTGGCAATTTCGCCTATGCATCAAACATAGTGATCATAAACGTTGACACTGTATATGACATGAGTTTTATGATATGGAAATGCGAAGAGCACATTTGGGACTGTATTTGGCTTGCTTGTATGACATCAAAGTGGTATTTAATATAATCCTCAACGTCTCATCTTTCAAAATACATAGAATCCTCTTAATTTACACCATTTCCCTCACTCGGACAACAAAACATTTGCAAAAGTTGCCTAATTACCGGGAGGGATGGGGGGCGTGCGGTGCTCAAGTTCAGAACGACTGCGCAGAGCCAGAGCTCGGACGTCATTTACAGCAGGCTACTGTACAGCCACTCATAACTACATATTAGGACACCGAGGTCCAAACCTCGTATTTGTTTCTAATTTGAAAAAACTATATTATAATAAGAAAATTAATATTGCACACAATAAAGAACATCAATTATCAATTACTAGTTACTGCGGATCCAATTTAGGCACTTATCAGTGCCCAAATCTGCCATTTTACATTTTAGTCATTTAGCAGACGCTCTTATCCAGAGCGACTTACAGTTAGTGAGTGCATACATTTTTCATACTGGCCACCCCGTGGGAATCGAACCCACAACCCTGGCGTTGCAAACGCCATGCTCTACCAACTGCCGGCCATTCCCTCCCCTACCCTGGACGACGCTAGGCCAATTGTGCGCCGCCCCATGGGTCTCCCGGTCGCGGCCGGCTACGACAGAGCCTGGATTCCAACCAGGATCTCTAGTGGCACAGCTAGCACTGCGATGCAGTGCCTTAGACCACTGCGCCACTCGGGAGACTTTCAGCCCACATACAGGTACCAGTATTAAGGGTAAAAAATCAAGTAGCTACGATACCTCCGATCCAACTGTGGCTGTCCTGAAATTGGAACAAAGAAAACAAATCAGATGAATATTGTCTTAAGATGAAGTGAGCAGGAATTGTCTTGGTTAAGGTCATTTAAAATAAGTATGAGTGTTGAGTGTCTTCTGACTAGCAGAAACGTTTTTGGATACCTTTTTGGCAGTGGTCCATCCAAGGTTTCAGAGGCATCATTTGTGTTGTCCCTCTTAAAATCTGGACTAGTTGGTGAAAAGGAGGAATCTCCTTTCCCATGGGCAGACTGCTCAACCTCCATGGGCTCCACCTGTTGGTCAACACTGGCACCTACGCTCTCTGTCTGTTCAGTAAAGTAAAACTGTAATAAAAAATGTAAACACTTAACTGCCCCTCAAAATGAAACCAAATGGCCAAATAGATCCCTCAATACTTATGACAAATTGTATTGGGTCCATTAGTTTAAATGATCAAACAGCAAAATCCTCTTTTAAAAATCAAGTAGCTACCATACCTCTGATCCAACTGTGGCTGTCCTGAAATTGGAACAACAAAAACAAATCAGATGAATATTGGCTTAAGATGAAGCGTGCAGGAATTGTCTTGGTTAGTCATTTAAAATAAGTATGAGTGTTGAGTGTCTTCTGACTAGCAGAAGGTTTTGGATACCTTTTTGGCGGTGGTCCAGCCGAGGTTTCAGAGGCATCATTTGTGTTGTCCTTTGGTTCCATCTTTAAATCTGGACTAGATGGTGAAAAGGAGGAATCTCCTTTCCCATCGGCAGACTGCTCAACCTCCATGGGCTCCACTTCCGGTGGGTCAACACTGGAACCTATGCTCTCTGTCTGTTCAGTGAAGTAAATAAAACATTTTAACACTCAAATACCTCAACAAGAAACCAAAATGGACACATAGATGGCCATTACTATAACTGAAAATTACATATTATTTTTACTTGATCAAACAACAAAATCCTCTTAAAATCAAACAGATACGATACCTTCTGAGAACCAAAAATCATATCCTTAACAGCAGCAGTAGTTTTGCGCAGAGTCCTGGCCTTTTAGGTCAGCTTCCACTTTCAGTTTGAGTTGCCTATTCTGGTTCACAATCTGGTCCAAGGTTGCCATATCTTTCTTGCTTTTAGTTTTTTTGGCATCAGCCTTTTGACCAGCGGCCTTTGTTCCTTCCTCTGAAACGGACTGATGAGAGGAGCTGGAGGACTTGTCCCCTAAGTCTGTTATAATGGCAGTAGTGTCATTTAAAGCTGACTTGAATGTCTGTTTTGTAGGTGATTGAAGAACATTACTCTGCCCAGTGTCACCTTGCTCCACTGTCAACTGTGTCTCTGCCATGGCCTCTGGCAAGGTTTGTGGACTCCCGTTGTCAGACATGTTTAAAGATGGTCTGACTGTACAGGCTAATGCATCAGTTAATCAAGCAGGGTAGACCCACGTTGAAGTGGCTGAGCGGTTTCATCCTGTTTCCGAGGGTTCGTCAGAATAAAGATGCAGGTTTCTTCTTTTGGTCCTCTTGTTCTTTTCATCTGATGGAAAATAAAGAGTAAACGTAAAGTTATGAATATAACTACTGTTCACTGAAGGAAGGGAAATAGGTACAACACACTCACTATGGGGGAGTCGCACCCTCGCTAGTCGTCTGAAGAACCTTTCAATCACGCCTGACAAGGCCAATGAGACTGCGCCTCAAAGACGATAAAATCAAGGGGTGCAGCCTCATTCCCTCATGGACACTCCTCTCTCCACCATACTGAACACTACTGAACCAAATCTCGTTTTTTTTCTCTTTCTTTTTTTCTCCCCAATTGGTAGTTAAAGTCTTGTCCCATTGCTGCAACTCCTGTACGGACTCGGGAGAGGCGAAGGTGAGAGCCATGCGTCCCCCGAAACACGACCCTGCCAAGCACTGCTTCTTGACACACTGCTCGCTTAACTCTGAAGCCAGCCGCACCAACGTGTCGGAGGAAACACAGTACAGCCGAACACAGTACAGCCGAAGTCATCTTGCAGGCTCCCAGCCCGCCACAAGGAGTCGCTAGAGCGCGATGGGACAAGGAATTCCCGGCCGGCCAAACCCTCCCCTAACTCCGGACGACGCTGGGCCAATTGTGCGCCGCCTCATTGGGTCTCCCGATCACGGCCGGCTGTGACACAGCCTGGGATCGAACCCGGGTCTGTAGTGACGCCTCAAGCACTGCGATGCAGTGCCTTAGACCGCTGCGCCACTCGGGAGGCCCATCCAAACCGGGTTTTAATACACAAATTCTACTCTTTTACTTTACTCTGTTACTTAAACCCTTTTAACTTCCGATCATTCTTACCTCACACAAATTCCCCGCCCACTTCACTCCTACCCCAAAACGGCGACCAATCCAAGCAAGAGGAAATGGATATAACAGGGAAGATGCTGTGAGCTATCCTACCAAGTTCTTCTCCTTTGTTTTACCGCGTTCCCTTCCTTCAGGGAACAGTAGTTACATTCATAACTTTACGTCCCCCCTTTCGGTCAGTTCACTTGGTACAACACAGCTATGGGGACATACAATCACTCCCCACGGCTGACCCCAGCGAATAGCAATTGAGAACGGCCCACAGCAGACCACCCATCACTCTAACCCGCATAAAATGCGGTGGCCTGGATATTGCACACAACGGCACGCTGCCTAGCAACGCTCTACTGTCCCTGAAGTAAGCACACTGCAAGGCACGGAGAGAACAGTGACATCCAAGCGATAAGACCTCACAAAAGTGTGGGCCGATGCCCGACTGGCCGCCACACAGCCTTCACTAACAGTCAATCCCGTAAAAGACACCCACGACGCCATGTACCACTAGGTAACCCCTGCCCCCTACTGTTACATACCAAGAAGATAGCCTCCATAATCCTGTGGAAGAGAGGTTGCTTATAAAGCCCTCTACCGCAGGCTGGACTAGCAAAAACAGACAAAAAGCTGGTCACGATAGCGCCTCTGACGCAACGGAGGGGCCAAACAGGAAATAGCTGGAAGGCTAAAAGACCTGTAGGACTTGTGACTTCAGCACATTGGCTGCATTAGGACGCAACGTCACCTAGACTCACCAGGGGGGCAAACTGAGTACAGAAGAGTGCACGGCTCTTGCATGGGGAAACCCAACGTGCTTAGCCTGAAGCTAAAACCAGGGGCAGTGAAGCATAAAAACTTTCAAAGTGGAGAATGAACGACCCTGCCCTAACAGTTCACTGTAGAATATTAAAACGTCCACAATAGAACCCAACTCCACCCGTGCGCTCGAGACAATATGTCAGTGGGGGTAGCCACGGATCTTCGCACAACAGGCGAATGATATCCGCAAGCCATTGTTCCCTGGGCTATCGGGGGAGACACAAGAACCAATGACCTTCAGACGCACCCTACCCAGTGCGGGCTGAATCAGCCCCAGAGGAGGAAATGGGATCCACCACAAGCCCACATTAGGAGGGAGACAGAGTCCCTCCTTGTCGTTTTGAACACCATCAGGTATTATATTTGGAGTCTCCACATCCCCCGTATCGATCTACTACGCCCCTCACTGGATGGGTGCATATCACGTTATCGAATGTCTCGGGATAAAGTCCTGTTCCCGAAGCAGAGGGTCTCACCACAGAGACAGGGCCCGTAGGCAAGAAGGGGAAACCTGAAGCACTCAGTTTAGGTGGTTAGATGCGATGTGTCCAGGTGACTGGCTAGCACCCAGCGCTGGAGTGCACGCATTTGATAAAGAATCAGGGGGTGGGGGGGGGGGAACGTTACCATGGGGATTATCATACCCAACAGACCTAGGTACTTGCGAAAACGCTGTAACCTGGCTGGAAACAGGACAGATGGCTTTTAAATACGGACACCCTCTGTAGAAACGGATAGGCGCAATTTCTAATTGTATCTAATTGTGTTCTGTTTGGATATATGTGCTGTACTTTAATCTCCAACAATATAGCACCGGACGGGCCCGTGACCAAAGCGCTTGAGTGACCATCACCACGCTGGCGAACGAACTGGTTGAGAACTCTGGTATTGATAGCTCCATAAACGGTTGGTTTGATAACGTATTTGGTAAATGGAAAACTATTGTTGTGACTATTCTGGGTGAAGTTATGGCCTCTATGGGTATACTTGTTCTTTGTGGATGTTGCCTTATTTCCTGGCTGAGTGACTGGTTTGGTGAGTACTCTTCTATGGTGGTTACTGGATTTCTGACCCTAGTAATTGTGTTTTTTGCTGTTAATGTGTTGTGCTGCTTGCATCGTCCCTTGTCTCAGGAGGTCAGTGGTAGGAGTGGTGCAGGCGTCAGGTATGATGCTGTTGTTACCGGCCCAGGATGATGCAGGTGACTCTGCTACTGACTCTGAGACCAAGCTGGATGATCCATGTTTTGCCTAGTAAAATACATACACGCATTTATTTTCAGTTCTTGCTCATTTATTACCTTACGTTTTTACTAACCACTGTGATTGTTTATTCTTCCTGATGTGAAGGTAAAGGATTCCTGGGTGGCTGGTAGCCAACTCAGTACATGTTAGGTGTAGGGGAGGAATAGAGGGTTAAAATTATTATTTTTATTTTCTATTAACATTAAATGTTGTGATTTAATTTCCATATCCTGTTATTCTTAAGGGTGATTATACTCTGTTTAGAGTGACACCATAAAATTGTTGGGTTTTATTTTTTGGATCTGTATGTGATGAATAGCTTGGAAGGAATGCATTAATGAGGAGCACTGTACTGATATGGATTGTTTCACATAACAGGCTGATAAGAACACTCTCTCTTTGTTGTCTGTGAAACTGTCCTTGAACATGGGTACATGGAGTACAGTTTTTGGGGGCTCGTCCTTTTGGGTGCTGACTGTTGTACTATTAATAAAAACGTCGATAGAATTAACTGCATACATTAGTGTTAAAATTAGGCAATTGGACACAACAAGGTTTTGAGGCGGTGCATGGCCAGTTGGCTGCAACCTCTCTCATGGCTTTCCAAAATCGTATTGCTGTCGACATGCTCCTGGCTGAAAAAGGAGGAGTATGTGCTATGTTTGGTGAACAATGTTGTACCTTTATTCCCAACAATACAGCCACAGATGGCAGTTTGATAATTGCCCTGGAAGGGTTACGAACTCTTAATGGTAAGATGAAGAGCCACTCAGGGGTGGACACTTCAATGTGGGACTCTTGGATGGATGCGTTTGGTAAATATAAAACGCTTGTTTCTTCTATACTTGTATCCATCTCAATTTTGCTGCAATTCTAGTGCTTTGTGGATGCTGTTGCATTCCATGCATACGGACGCTGACAACCAGGATTATAACCACCGCTATTGATCCACATCCTGCAGATAACGGTCAGATGTTTCCTTTGCTTGCTATTGACGATGCTGACCAAGGATATCTGGATGATGAATAGCATTTAAGCTTTTTGTCACGTCTCTTGTGAGACGTGAAGAGGGGGAATGTAAAACTTTATCTTCTGATAAAGTTTTCCCTATTTTGCCAATTGCAGCATTTAAGCTTTCTGTCACGTCTCTTGTGAGACGTGAAGAGGGGGAATGTAAAACTTTATCTTCTGATAAAGTTTTCCCTATTTTGCCAATTGCAGCATTTAAGCTTTTTGTCACGTCTCTTGTGAGACGTGAAGAGGGGGAATGTAAAACTTTATCTTCTGATAAAGTTTTCCCTATTTTGCCAATTGCACTATTAAGCTTGTGTCACGTCTTAAGTTTTCCTTCTTTACTGTTACTTGGTCACGTCTCTGGGGAGACGTGAAGAGAGGGATTTGTCGTAGTAAATATATAATGTTATAGCTTGGTCTGACTAAAATCTTGTGCATAACCCATCTTGTGTTGGGCCTTTGGATTTAATACAATGCACAAAGACTTCTATCTTGTCGGCCTTATCAGCAGGTGGCTATGGACAACACCCACGCCATAGGTCTCTCAGTTCTCCCAACTCACGAGTTATTGCTCTGAGGACATACACACACACACCCCCCACACACACACACACACACACACACATCATCATTGTTAAACATACACACACATACACACACATACACACACACACACACACACACACACACACACACACACACACACACATACACACACGCACACACACACACACACACATCATCATTGTTAAGCACACACACACACACAAAAACCCCCTTCTCTTAGGCTGAACATCTGAAGACAGAGAACCCGACTCAGAGCCAATGCAATGGAGGTGACCTCGACCAACTCATCAGGACCAATCAGAAGATCAGAACTACTAGAATCAACCTACTTTATTTTATTGTATAAAATGTCAGCACACAATGTTTAGGGGCTCGCTCTCAGATATCTCCCTACGAGGTTGACGAACGGGTCCGTGCACGCTATTTACAGATATCTTTACCTCTGAATAAACTGCCTTATATTATACAATTATCCACCTTGTCCGAAAGTCTCTACTTGGTCTCCGTTCTCCAGTAAACTTGTGATCATCAACACTCGTCAGCACTAAGATAGTCAAGACAAGTTACTCTCTTGATTGATAGCCTAAAAAGGCTTGGTAGCTAGTTGGGAGATTTGGAAACTATCTAGCTGGCTAGCTAAAGCCAACATCATAAAATTGCTAGGTGGCTAGTTTTACAGAGAAACAAAACATTTTCGTTGTATTTCTTCATCAAGGAAAAATAAATAGGCTACATAGCTTGATCAAATTAATTTACAAACGTACCTCCTGCGAGTCCTGTCCATTACCGGCAGCTACAATCAAATCAAATCAAACTGTGTGTGTGTGTCACTCGACACTCTCCTCTACTGACTGGGGAATATGGTGGGTGCGTACTCTTTGCCTAGTCCATTCGGTGTGCCCTTCGCCTCCTACAGGCACTGTTGGAATTCCCCGGCCGTTGCCAATAAAATCCTTTAACTTTCGAAATGAGACGAAGTGACTCAGGGCTTTATTGTCCTGTGTTGGGAAAATTGTTTCACTTTCGAAATGAGATAAAAGTAAAAGTAGACTATTGGCTGTGAATGATCTGCTGTGCTGCAGAATCTGTGTTTTTGCCAAGGCTCCGTGGAAATGTGCAGCGATGTGGCCATTTGATTTAATGTAGATTTCCTTCGTTAAAAGTTTGTAAATACAAACGGTGGCATACATATAACCTATAAATAAAAGGAAAGTGAAAACTGAAATGGCATTGGTTTCTGTCTCAATCGCATTGTTAGCTTCTTCTTCAGTGGGGTTTATCGGCGGTTGGCATCCAACGTTATGGTGCAATACCGCCACCTACCGTACTGGAATGTGGGCCAGAGACAGGGAGAAACTAAATCCTACCTGCCAACCCCGTTTCTCTCAAAAAAGTTAACAAAATATTTGAGACTATATCTAATGACGCTCTACTCAATATACTCTTTAAACTAATTTCCTGTATCGCCTTCTCCCTCATACTAAGTCTCATCCTCTCTCTTTCCCTCTGATACTGCCCACACTGTAGCAATACATGCTCCACAGTCTCTGTTTCCTGACAATAATCACACTTTCCTGACGGATGCTTTCCTATCACGTTTAATGTCTTATTCAACTGGCTGTGTCCCACCCTTAATCTTGTAAAAATAGCCTCCTCTCTTCTGTCCCTTCCTGCCGTCCTCCCCTCCCTGACTTTCCGCTGTACCTGAAATAAATGCCTTCCCTTATTATTTCTATTCCACTGCTCCTGCCATCTCTGCACCATCACTGTATATAGATGTCTTTTTGCCTCTGCCTTGCTCACTGACACTTCAACATCCACATCCCCACTACTAAGTGCTTGTTTAGCCTGTTCATCTACTGCCTCGTTCCCCTCCACCCCCACAAGGGCTGGAACCCAAGTAAATCTTATCTGAATACCCATCTGTTTAATCCTGCCATGGGTTTATAGCACCTCATAAAGCAGGTCTTGTCTGCTACGTGAGCTAAAGGACTGCAGACTCATTAACACTGCACATGAAATCAGAGCAAATAACTACTCTGTCTTGTATGACTTCCTCCACCCACTGCAAGGCCAACAGTATGGCCATCAGCGCCGCCACATATACAGCCAGATGATCTGTAATAAGTTTCCTGACTTCCACCCCACATTCCTGCACTACAAATGCTGACCCAATACGTCCTGTCCTTGGATCTTTTGAACCATCTGTGTAAATGGCCACAAAATCCTGATACACAGTTTCCAGACGTCTCTTAAAGAAATCAGCTGGATCAACACCCTCCCTATCTTTCTGCAGTCTTTCCAACACTTCTAGATCAACTACTGGAGACGGGAGTAGCCATGGTGGATTTACAGGAATTACTCGCATTGTTAGCAATGTTAATCTAGGAAATATATGTGTAATCTGGTCACAAAAATAGACCACGAAAAACAAGTTATTTCCTATATCAGTGGAGGCTGGTGTGTGGAGCTATAGGAGGACGGGCTCATTTTAATGGCTGGAATGGAATGGAGTCAAACATTTCCATATGTTTGATGTGTTTGATACCATTCCATTTATTCCATTCCAGCCATTACAATGAGCCCATCCTATAGCTCCACACACCAGCCTCCTCTGGCCTATATACTGTTACAAATGTAGCCTATAAATATTGGATTTAGTGTTGGATTTAGCTTCATGTAGACCGTGATGCCACACACAAATTAATTGACTATACCTATCAATAAGAAGGGTAGACATACTCACCAATGAATCAATTCAGAATTATGAAATTAATGTTGACAAGGGCTTTCCTTACGGTGGGGCTCGAACAGGCACAGAACGGAGCTCGCCTCAATCCATCACCCTGTAAGATGCCAAAGGTGCCCTGGATTCAGTTGACCAAGGTTTCCGCTTTTGAACCATTCCAAACCGGGCGAGCCAAGTCAGAGTACATTTACATATCCAACTCAGGGCATTATGACTTGTGTTGGAAAATGGTTTTACTTTTGAAATGAGACGAAGCAAAGGTAGCCTAGTTCTATTAATGATTTACAGGGTGCTAACAGGATCTAGGTTTTTGCTTTGGTGATGAAATGTAACTTCCTATTGTTATAAAATACATTTTACCAAGACAAATAGGATTTTTTATGTTCGGAATCAGTCAGTGGGGTCATTCTCTAGCATATCATTTAACATTATATCCAAAAAGTCGGATTTCGAAGCCTAATACATTGGATAAAAAGCACCGAGCTCTGTTGACAGCAGAGCAGGTTTATATTCTAGTCATTTATTAGACACTCTTATCCAGAGTGACTTACAGGAGCAATTAGGGTTACATGCCCTGCTCAAGGGCACAGACAGGTTTTTTTTCTTCACCTAGTTGGCTCGGGGATTCGAACCAGTGACCTTTTGGTTACTGGGCCAACGCTCTTAACTGCTAAGCTACCGGACATTTGTTTGAGGATTTTACATTTTTGTGGTGGTCGTCTTCAATGTTGTGTCCGGGGGTCGCAAAAAAGTTAAATTAGCATGACACGAGCTGAATTAAATGTAAAAGGATTTGAAAATAAAAGCTTGGTATACGCTTGTTTTTGTGAGAAATCTTCGAAAAATAAGAGGAGTTTTAAAGGAATGCCATAGGTGGTTTGAAGTCAGATACAAATCTGATTCTGGTAATGCGACTTGTGTCTGAATGGGGAAATCAAATGTATTTGGCCTCAAGCTGTTTTTAGACCGTTATTTGGCATACCTTCGTTGCTTGCTACGCTAGCTACTCTGTTGACAGTTGGACAATTACATGTGGTCGCTAACTAGCTTATTAGTAGTTTACATACACATTAGTGAATGTACTAGAAAGCTAAACAGCTAGCTAGTTGACTGCTGTGGCTAGCCAAAAAGCATTTTGAAAGTTGAATCATCTTATCCTTTGAGGCTTTGAACGTGTTCCTACACTATGTTTTAGAACATTCAAATCAACTGGGAAACATCCATGGCAGGCATTGTTGTCACCTTAACTTGCTAGCTAATTTCCCCCCAACATTGGACACCCCCCAACATCGGACACCCCCTCAACTTCGGACACCCCCTAACTTCGGACACCCCCCAACTTCGGACACCCCCTAACTTCGGACACCCCCTAACTTCGGACACCCCCTAACTTCGGATCCCCCCAAACATCGGACACCCCCCAACATCGGACACCCACTAACTTCAGACACCCCCTAACTTCGGACACCCCCTAACTTCGGACACTCTCTAGCGGTTGGAGGACTAAATCACCTCGAGATCAACATTTAAATGGACTGGAAAATAACGGTACGTTTTGCGACTAAAGACACCCTTCTAGCTAGCTGACCACTGATTTTCATTGCAATTTATGTACAGTGAGGGAAAAAAGTATTTGATCCCCTGCTGATTTTGTATGTTTGCCCACTGACAAAGACATGATCAGTCTATAATTTTAATGGTAGGTTTATTTGAACAGTGAGAGACAGAATAACAACAAAAAAATCCAGAAAAACGCATGTCAAACATGTTATAAATTGATTTGCATTTTAATGAGGGAAATAAGTATTTGACCCCTCTGCAAAACATGAATTAGTACTTGGTGGCAAAACCCTTGTTGGCAATCATAGAGGTCAGACGTTTCTTGTAGTTGGCCACCAGGTTTGCACACATCTCAGGAGGGATTTTGTCCCACTCCTCTTTGCAGATCTTCTCCAAGTCATTACGGTTTCGAGGCTGACGTTTGGCAACTCGAACCTTCAGCTCCCTCCACAGACTTTCTATGGGATTAAGGTCTGGAGACTGGCTAGGCCACTCCAGGACCTTAATGTGCTTCTTCTTGAGCCACTCCTTTGTTGCCTTGGCCGTGTGTTTTGGGTCATTGTCATGCTGGAATACCCATCCATTTTCAATGCCCTGGCTGAGGGAAGGAGGTTCTCACCCAAGATTTGATGGTACATGGCCCCGTCCATCGTCCCTTTGATGCGGTGAAGTTGTCCTGTCCCCAAAGCATAATGTTTCCACCTCCATGTTTGACGGTGGGGATGGTGTTCTTGGGGTCATTGGCAGCATTCCTCCTCCTCCAAACACGGCGAGTTGAGTTGATGCCAAAGAGCTCGATTTTGGTCTCATCTGACCACAACACTTTCACCCAGTTCTCCTCTGAATCATTCAGATGTTCATTGGCAAACTTCAGACGGGCATGTATATGTGCTTTCTTGAGCAGGGGGACCTTGCGGGCGCTGCAGGATTTCAGTCCTTCACGGCGTAGTGTGTTACCAATTGTTTTCTTGGTGACTATGGTCCCAGCTGCCTTGAGATCATTGACAAGATCCTCCCGTGTAGTTCTGGGCTGATTCCTCACCGTTCTCATGATCATTGCAACTCCACGAGGTGAGATCTTGCGTGGAGCCCCAGGCCGAGGGAGATTGACAGTTATTTTGTGTTTCTTCCATTTGCGAATAATCGCACCAACTGTTGTCACCTTCTCACCAAGCTGCTTGGTGATGGTCTTGTAGCCCATTCCAGCCTTGTGTAGGTCTACAATCTTGTCCCTGACATCCTTGGAGAGCTCTTTGGTCTTGGCCATGGTGGAGAGTTTGGAATCTGATTGATTGATTGCTTCTGTGGACAGGTGTCTTTTATACAGGTAACAAGCTGAGATTAGGAGCACTCCTAAGAGTGTGCTCCTAATCTCAGCTCGTTACCTGTATAAAAGACACCTGGGAGCCAGAAATCTTTCTGATTGAGAGGGGGTCAAATACTTATTTCCCTCATTAAAATGCAAATCAATTTATAACATTTTTTACATGTGTTTTTCTGGATTTTTTTACACGCGCCAGTGGCAGGAGAGGGGTGAGAAGGAGAGGGCCGAGGCAGAGGAGAGAGAGCGTCGGGCAGCCCTCAGAACACAGAGGGCACAGGAGAGGGCTGCCATGGATGAGACCATTGACGCCATCGCCTCTGCTGGACCCCCTGCTGGAACCACTCCTGACAGCTGCATCACCAATGCCAGTGCCTCCAAGTGTGCAACACCTGTAGGAGCCGCCAGAGTCCCCAGCTGCAGAAGAAGGCCACGTGCCTGCTCTCCCGGCCACACCATCGTCGGCCCCTCAACCCCACCATTACAAACACCAGCTCCTCCAAGCCATCGTCGGCGGTTTTGTCCACCACCACCACGATGCACACCACCCCCCCTTTCTGTCACCACCAACACGGCCTCCTCTGGACCAACTGCCTCCTCCGTCTCCCCTTGTCCACACCACCATAGCAGCCTCGTCTGGTGTCCCTGCCCCCTGCAATTTGAATACAGCCACCTCCACAGGTAAACACATGTTAAATTACGAAAAAATGACTGTTATCTGTTTTATAAAACAGCAATGTAAAAAAAATTATCTCTCTTTACATATCTACAGTCCATAGCACCAGCCCTCAAGTCATCTCCACCTCCTCCAAAACTTCTGCAGCTTCCTCCAGAAGTATTGATGTAAAAAAAAAGTTATAAAGGGTTTTCATGAAACATGCTCTGTCTAACACTACTTTTTCTCAAACTGCAGCACAGAAAAATGAAGAGAAAAGCTCCAGCGGTCACGTCTGTCACGCCACCCTTGGCACCGCCCTTGGCACCGCTCTCAGGTACTTCATCATCTGTTTTTCTCTCTCTCGGTTGTTTCAATTACTATTGTTGTTGAAGAACTTCTACATTTTTTGCAAAACCATGTTAATCAATTTGATTATTATTTTATTATTTTATAAAAGAAGACACCACCTCGCTGCTGGGAGCGTGATCCGCCTGCAAGCTCCTCTCAGGAGTGTAGATCCGAGGAGCCATGGTTGTGCTGTGACTTCTGTCAGCACTGGTTCCACTGCAGGTGTGTGCAGTGGGATCCAGAGGTAGCGGTGGAGCTGGAATATTATTGTGATTTTTGTGACAATATAGGGATGGAGGTAGAGATTTAATTGTTTGTTTTGTTTGTGTTCATATTAAATTATTTATTTGTACAAAAAAATACATGTATAAAATATAATATATACATATTTATTCAACCCATCTTGTGTATTTCTTCCTTTACTTTCCAAGTGCATCTCTGCAACACAAACTCCAACAGTGTTTTCATTGTTTATGTCAATGCACATTACTGAAATTAAAGTTTTATTTGATGTAAATTATTCATACTCATTTATATTTAGTATTCAACTGTTATCTACTTTCTCAAAACACAAGATTAAACTGTAAAACAAATGAGACATTACAGTCGTGGGGGGGGGGGGGGGGGGGTTGTCAAAACCATTTATTTATTTTTGCTTTGGGGAGGGTTGTGTGGTTTGTTATTGGGCAAAGGGGAGGGTAGTATATTTTTATTGGGCAAAGGGGAGGGTAGTATGTTTTTTTCCCCTGGTTTACATTCACTTTTCTGCTTCCCTGTAAACAATGGCTTGACTTATATTTGATATTATTATTATAAAGTTTAGAAATGTTTGGTAAGGCGTGGCTATTATTAAGCTTTAGCTTATGATGTGAAGGCAGTGCGCCACTGCGCTCCGACTGACTCCCACATTTAAACTTAAAGGTGAGGAAGTCTGTTTCAGGCCTACCAGAGTTACTTCTACAATATAACAATATAATGCTTATCACTTTTTAAAAAATCTTTATATGTATTTTTCTTACTGACAAAATCAATCAAGCAATCCAAACCTTGCAGCGGCCAATTTATGAATGGAAAGAGACATCTGTTACAAAACACCAAAAAGTTTAATGACATTCGGAGATTGTCAAGCCAAACCTTTGATACTGGGTCGGCCTACAAGGTAGGGAGGAATGTATTTTCTGTTTGTCGAGGTTCACAGTCTATTTATTGTTGTGTTGAAAACACAAACCATGATATTGAAGTGCCTCAAGTCGGTGTGCTTTGTTTATTGGTTGTGTGGTGCATTGGCACAGAAACCTGTTGGTGGAAAACTTGATGCAAAATTGTTATATAATTAATAAATATGGCATCAAAATGTTGAAAATCTGATTTCCCCCCTAGCTGATCATGGTCTGCAGCTGGCTCTGATCATAGTGTAATGAAACAGGCAGGGAGAGTGAGCTCTGTAGCCCTGCAGAAGCCTGCTGAAGTGGCAAAGTCGATATCCACGTTTATAAACACAGGGTCGCTACAGTTGTTATTTTTGGTCATAAACATTATTTTGAGTTACTTCTATAAGGGGGGAGGGTATTCCATTTATTTTACAGTACAAGGGGGGGTCATGTGAAAACGCACCCACACAAACGCTCATATTTAATGCATGTCAATATTTCCAGTTGAATCAATACGCTCTCTTGGGAGTGCAACACGTGCTAAAGAAAATGATTGTGGGCCTCCCGAGTGGTGCAGCGGTCTAAGGCACTGCAGTGCTTGAGGCGTCACTACAGATCTGGGTTCGATCCCGGGCTGTGTTGCAGTCGGTCGTGACCGGGAGACCCATGAGGCGACGCACAATTGGCCCAGCGTCGTCCGGGTTAGGGGAGGGTTTGGCCGGCCGGGATGTCCTTGTCCCATCGCGCTCTAGTGACTCATGTGGCCTCTCCCGAGTCCGTACGGGAATGGCAGCGATTGGGACAAGACTAAAACTAGCAATTGGATATCACGAAATTTTTTATGAACAAAAAATAAAATGATTGAAAAAGTATTTGTCAATTGTCATCATTAAGAAATCACCAGCTCAGTTTACAGAATGGTTTTAATTCATGATCGGTGTCAATGTTTAAAGCTGAAAAATACAGCAACGTACATCAATGCCAAGGTTAGAAATAACTTAGCAAAATATTCACAGGGCAATACAAGTGAGTGGTTGTCATTTTTCACAGTCACTACAGACACCAGAAAACTTTGTACACAAAATACATGCAACGTCCCCATATTTCATATCTACGTTTTACAAACAGGAAATCTGGCCGATACAAGTATCAAATTAAAATCACCAGACGAAGAAAGCAGACTAATATACTCACGGAGCGCTGAAATAAAAGACAATGATAGCAAACCAAAAAGTGACTTCAAATGTATTATGTACATGACACAAATACATTTATAATGTATATGAAACAAACTGCTAACCCTAACCTCAGAGGATTTAGAGGAAGTTAACAGGGGCTAGACTTTGGGTTCCACTTGACAATGATTGAAGATGTGCATTCAATATGCTTCAATACAATGATCCATCAAATTGTATTGATTTTATTGACAGCTAATTCTGTCTGAAGAAAAAAAAATACCCTCTGCACATGGAGAGAAACAGTGATGTGTTTTAGCGTTTCAGGTGTTTTAACCAAGTACAAATAGAAATCAAATACAGGTGTACATTTCTAATCCTTCATTTGGGGGGTGCCCCCCATAATTTAGTTCTGGTCCACTGATACAGGTGGAAGAGAATGAGGATCTAGAGTGAAACAGACCAATCTGCTTTCCAAAAGTCTTTATGAAAATAAACATCTGTCTTTGAATAATCTTCTAATAACTTTCTAAGTTATATACACCGGCATTACAAAAACACTATCGTTGCCACACAATTCCAAAATCCCTCAATGTTCTATGTTTCAATGTAAAGTAATAATAAAATCACATGTGCAACTTTCAGACCTGTACAATGTGATACATTTATGACGACAACAGCACAAACAAGTATTTTCCATTGAGCTGGCAGAATAAGAACCGTAAGTCTGTGAAAGCAATGCAAGTCAATTGTAACTCAGTTTGTGTAAAGCACATAACTTTTCACATTTATGGACGTTTCAATATGCACGTGAAAACAGTTACAATCTGAAACTTGGGACGGTATTGTAGCAACGACACAGATCACTACAAAGTCAAACAAAGTTACTCTCTGGTTTCAAAAGAAATAGGTTTAGATAAAAGTGGAACTATGGAACACAATAGATGAGAGAGAGAGAGGCATTACTACACCGAACACCTACACGCAACTGCCCAAATAAAGGAAACGCTTGAGTAAATGAGGGATACAAAGTATCTTGGTGCTTCCACACAGGTGTGGTTTTCTGAGTTAATTAAGCAATTCACATCCCATCATGCTTAGGAATCACATGTATAAAAATGCCCAGTTGCCCATTATTTTGGCTACCGTGGCTAGAAGAAGAAGATCTCAGTGACTTTGAAAGAGGGGGTCTCAAAGGGAGCACAGGGGGGTTTAAAGGGTCTGTGTGTCTCAGTCACCAGATCTCAAGCCAATTTAACACTTTCTGGAGCGGCGCCTGAGACAACGTTTTCAACCTCCATCAACAAAAGGTTGAATTTCTCGTGGAAGACTGGTGTCGCATCCCTCCAATAGAGTTCCAGACGCCTGTAGAATCTACGCCAAGGTGCATTGAAGCTGTTCTGGCGGCTCGTGGTGGCCCAATACCCTATTAAGACACTATGTTGGTGTTTCCTTTATTTTGGCAGTTACCCGTATCTCTCTTTTTGTTCAGAATGCAGTCCTTCATAAAAAAAAACAATACTACATTATATATATTTTAAACAACTCAATGATTGGCTCAGTCATACACACTTTGGTGGGTGGTAATTAATACAGAAAAATAACATATTTCTTTAAATAAATACAAACGAAGGTTGATGTCCTAACCACTTTTTACAGAGATGGATATTTTTAGTACCAAACGTGTTAAACCACAGGTAATCATTTTGACCTGGGTAAGATGTCACCCTTCTGATTGTCACATCATAGATGATTGGCGTTCAGCATACTTACAGGGGATGCATTTGGGACTATGGCTTCAACGAAATCAGTTCATTCACGAAATAATTTAGTTCTTATTTTCCAGCCATACATGATATCATGTCTTATGTTTGTTTTGGACATTTTAAACACATTAAAGTCCACACACAGATAATGTTTCAAATTGTAACCTTGTTGGCTTGTACTCATGGCATCGACGTCCCTTTTTTGCGTCTCTCAAAATAACAGGAAACCGAGTTTGTTGGTGTTGGTTTCCTTACCCTGTAAGCAGTCTATGGACAGCAATCCATGCTTCGGTTTAGTGATCCAGGCTGTTAACATAATCCCATTCAAGTCATTGGACCAATATTAGCATTTTCTGTGCATAATTTTCAAGTCTATAAATTACAATTTTGAACTTCACAATCAATTTTAGATACTTTTGCTAATATCGGTCCCATGACTTGAATGGGATTTGTGCCACAACTGCTAAATCGTTAGCATGAGGAAACAGTGCCAGGGAAATTAAACCAAAGCATGGATTGCTGTCATAAACTTGTCCATAGACTGCTCACAGGGTGTAATTTTGTAATATGTGTGAACTGTCCCTTGTAATCATACCATGGTATAATTTCCCATTGGCAACTAAAGATTAAATAAATAAATATTTTAAAAATATATTTACAATGAACTCACTGATGGTGCTGAAACCCACTGACTTGTCTGAAATCTCAACCAGATGAATACCATAAGATGCTAGGGTGATGCTTTGAAGAACTGAAGCCTTGGCAGATCTAATGTCTTCTTGACCCTTCTCTAAGCTGGCCTTTATCTGGTAGTGAGCTTCAAGCTGGTTCGTATACAAGAGGAAAATAGGTGACGTCTTTTCTATATGACGACGAATGTCATTGCAAGTGACCAAATACATTTCCCCTTGTTGGACAATAAAGTAGTGAATCAAACTAAAATGTTATGACAAAAGAGCAACGTAAAAATGTTCTGTGTGTTTGTTTCATTTCTGACTGGTAGAAAAACAGTCTTTATCACCATTTGTCATCTGAACCAATAAAGGCTTTTCTTGCTCAACCTACTTGGTGTTTAAAAAATTGGTCTTTAACTGGCAGACATTGTTTGTATGGCTATAATAAATAGAATGGGCTGACAGAGCAGGGGGTGGTTTAGGTTTGGCTGAGCCTCTGTATGTTAAATAACTAGTTATTCAGAATGCCAAGTCCTTTCTCCCTTATTTGAAAACTCAAAGAGTCATGACTTCTGCTGTAAAGTCCGCTGCATGATGCAAGGACCAGGGTTGACGATGAGCATCAGTCCGCAAGGACCAGGGTTGACGATGAGCATCAGTCCGCAAGGACCAGGGTTGACGATGAGCATCAGTCCGCAAGGACCAGGGTTGACGATGAGCATCAGTCCGCAAGGACCAGGGTTGACGATGAGCATCAGTCCGCTGCATGATGCAAGGACCAGGGTCGACGATGAGCATCAGTGTCGCGTGTGTTTTGCAAGGTGTCCAGTCAACAGTGGTCTGAAACATTGGCTCAAATAGTTAGGGGGCCATCGCAGTGCTGATCTCCAAAGGGACCAAATCTCTGGTCCCTGAGCCTACTTACCACAGTCTCTTAACACTGTCAGTCTTCTTTTACAGGTCTTTTTTTTTTCTCCTTTCTTCTGAGCAAAACCCAACATGGGCCAAAGAAATATGAGCCTGCTCACATGTCTACAGCAGGGGAACAAACGACGACAAGCGAGAAAGCATTGACACGAAACAAGGGCGGGAAATATTCGTTTTCCTTTCTCTGGATAGAGAAACATCATGGCACGTAGTCCTTGGCTAAAAAAGCTGCTGTGTGTGTCCAGTGGAAAAGAGCATCTGCTCCAGTCTGTAGAATCGGACACAGGACACACCTCTGCACTTCCTCACCCCCCCATTTCTTAGGATTCCACTCAGTTCCTCCGTTTCACCATTTTGTCAGAGTTTGTTAGACTCCCATGTAAATTGGACTTGGCACTGTAACTCCCCATTGGGCAAGCTCACAGGTCGTCCACTACTCAAATGACATTAGGTTGGTTGGTATCTGGTAAGACATAAGCAGAGTTCATTAAGTACATTAATGAAGCAATAAGGAATTAGGTGATTGACAGCTGTGGTCAGAATCAAATGGCACATTTTCCCAACATATACATTTTTTATTTATTTACTTAATTCATAACATTTTTGGCGTCATCCTCAATCATTTTTTTATGCATGTCCTACAATTGAATTGATGTTGTGTCTGTCATTTTTAAAAATAATCTAATAAATTCAATTGATTAATGACAACATACCTGAGGTCTACCGCTCCTGCAAGCCTCCTCCAGGTTTTTGTGCCAGATGATTGCAGAGAATCTGGATCCCGTCTGGAACTTGTAAACATTACCTGTGAAGCAACAAGACAACCTTTTTATGCGAGTAAAGTACATGTCGGATGAAAAATGTAATGGAAACAGAACATTTGTAGACAAAACAAAATACGACAAGGTGGGATCTTTTTTGTGTTTGTAAAATGAATTCGTCAAGAAATCTCTGTGGAAATGCTTTTATGCGCAAATATTGATATAATAACCATTAAATTGAATTAAATTTGAAGTCACGCAATGACATGTGTGGTCCTCCCACTACGACTCGTCGATAAACCATGCAGTTTATTAGGCTACAGATGAAATAAGTTACGATGAACTTCACAGGGTGGGGAAAGTGCACGGTGATGAGCTTGATGCTCCTTTCCAATAAATATCGAGGGTCTTAATTCCAGGACAGAATTTTAGGAAACCCTGCCTTAGAGAGCTTTTTATACATTGTCAGAAATGTCGACATCAATGCTGGACGGGGACGGGGACGGGGACGGGGACGGGGGGGGGGGGGGGGGGGGCTGAGTGAAAAAGTTTGGGAGCCCCTGATGTAGGCTATACCCATTTAACTTAATATTATTTATTCGCTACATGGGAATTTACCCACCAAAGTAATTTTTATGTGCACTACGTCATCACACAGCCTTTTATCTGCAAAAGGTCAATATGATGGAAACATCTTCTGGTGGGATGAATGCACATTTTATTTACGCATATTTTATAATATTCACGTGAAAATCTGGTGCCGATTGGATGGAAACCTAGCTACCGGTGCACAAAATTGATACAAACTCAAGGTCGTCCTTCGAATGACGAAAGTCGTCATGGTGGTTGGGTGAGCAAAATAAAAAAAGTACAACACCAAATTAGGACTATCTTTACCCGACAAAACCACGGACAACAACAGTTCATGTTCACGGCCAAGTCTGGATTCGAGAAGTGTGTACGTTCAACACCCGTTCATTTGCCGTGAGAGCGTGCTTCACTTCCAAGCTCCTCTGACACAGGTGTCAATTCGCAAATTTGTGCTAGAAAACCAAACCCTATATGCCCCAGACATCCAGCAACACTTTTCCCTTCGAAATGAATATGTCCCGGGATCAACAATACAGTGTACAGTCACATCCAGAATGATTGGATCCCTTGATAAAGACTGTATAAAATAAATAATACAAATACTGAGCTACCGTATATTGTCTGCCGAATTCTTTGGGAAAATTATATTTTACACTAATACAATTTCACCTGTATAATTTTGAATTTATTTATTTAAATCTCCAAGGCTCACCTTTATCCGGGTCGTTGAGGTGGAAGATGTTCGGTCTAGCGGGGTCATCAGGCAGGACCACCATCCAGCCCGTAACACATACCTTCTTACAGGCCGAAGATTTGTACTGCAGGGAAGACGTGACCACACTGGATCAGATGCACGGCATCGCAAGTGTGTAACGAAAACAATACAGCCTTCTGCCTCTAGAGGATGTCCTTTGTTTGGTTGTTGATCCACACGTCTTCTCCCACTTTTACTCACATTTCTTTATTTGCTACTCATCAATTGTTTCCACTACATTTCTTTCTAGTAAACTAAACATTGTTTCCTCTACATTTCTTTCTAGTAAACTAAACATTGTTTCCTCTACATTTCTTTCTAGTAAACTAAACATTGTTTCCTCTATATTTCTTTCTAGTAAACTAAACATTGTTTCCACTACATTTCTTTCTAGTAAACTAAACATTGTTTCCACTACATTTCTTTCTAGTAAACTAAACATTGTTTCCTCTACATTTCTTTCTAGTAAACTAAACATTGTTTCCTCTACATTTCTTTCTAGTAAACTGAACATTGTGACTATTAGGACCATTATTTAGTTTGTGTTGAGATAAAAGACCTGCAGTAGACAGGTTCTTCAGGGGGTGTGTTAATTAGTGCACCCCCGTAGAAAACCGTAGAAAAACATTTTGCAACTGAAAACGTTTGGCAACAAAAAACTGAAGTTTCTTATTGGACTAGTTCAACTTAGTCCCTCCCTGTTCCGTCCGTTTGCTCCCTAGTGAATACACCCATGGTCTCACTCACATGCTTCCTCTCGGAGGCCCTCAAAGCTTTGGCCCCGTAGAACGTCAGTGTCGAGCCAGAGAGAGTGATCCAAAAGCGCGTCCACGATGACAACTGGAGCACACCCACACAGATAACATGACAGTGTTGATTATAAGAATATACTATAGTATTTGTATAACAGTAAGAAAACGTTAAATGACAGAGAAAATGAGTAATGAGTGGGTAAGAAAAAGTTGGAAAAGCATCAACTTGGACCAGGAGTCAGACAGAGAACACATCCATTCTTACCTTGGACCAGGAGTCAGACAGAAAACACATCCATCCTTACCTTGGACCATGAGTCAGACAGAGAACACATCCATCCTTACCTTGGACCAGAAGTCATACAGAAAACACATCCATCCTTACCTTGGACCAGAAGTCATACAGAAAACACATCCATCCTTACCTTGGACCAGGAGTCAGACAGAGAACACATCCATCCTTACCTTGGACCAGGAGTCAGACAGAAAACACATCCATCCTTACCTTGGACCAGGAGTCAGACAGAAAACACATCCATCCTTACCTTGGACAAGGAGTCAAACAGAACACATCCATCCTTACCTTGGACCAGGAGTCAGACAGAGAACACATCCATCCTTACCTCGGACCAGGAGTCAGACAGAGAACACATCCATCCTTACCTCGGACCAGGAGTCAGACAGAGAACACATCCATCCTTACCTTGGACCAGGAGTCAGACAGTGGACACATCACTCCTTACCTTGGGTTTTCGGCCCTCTTTCAGCAGGGTCTTCCTCCGAAGGGGCCCCTCGATAGTAACACTGCCCACCTCGCTGCACCCGTGGCACGGGTTGGCACCTGAGGGGCTGGGGGAGTGGTCAAAACCAAAGTCGTATGAGCAGTAGTAGAAGAGACAGTGGCTTCTCTAGTACCCTTTTCACACTACTGAACCAGGCCAAGCCGTACTGAGCAGGCCTGATTTCGCATTCCACCATAGTTGCTGGAACGAACCATATAAACAGAACCTGATAGCGTGAAAAGGGTATAGGTTTCTGACGCCACTGTCTCTCTGGCAGAGCTCCCGAAAATGACCAGATATGGGTGTTGTGTCATAACGGGATGTTCCAGACGTGGACTGGGGCTTGCATGCTTTTTTACTAACTTCCACTTAAGCTAAGATTAGAGCAGGGGTGTGACCAAAGGAAGCCTATCTGAAACACTCAGTCTTAATAAACAAGACTGGTGATAACAATAGGTACCCAGCGGGCCAATAGGTACCCAGCGGGCCAATAGGTACCCAGCGGGCCAATAGGTACCCAGCGGGCCAAATTAGGCATGGAATGTCATAATTACGTCATTGTTCCGTTGTAAACTGTTTTTCTGGTCGTAGAGTGGTCAGGGAACCAGATTGAGACAAAGAAAATATGTATTCATGACATTATCAAGACATCAGGGGAAAGCCTTCATATTTTTGGATATCTGGTCAGATAACAACCAAATAACGAGTTAATGATGTGTTATATGAGCTCCTTCCTTATATAATCAGTAAACAACAGGAATGATGTAATTCCAACCAATTTTGCCCACTTTTATAGGCGCTTTAGCTATTTCAGATTTTCTTGGGAGCCGGACGAGGGGAAGCATGGGATCGCCATGCCAACCAATAGGGGACAAGCTGATGGTGATAAAGGTTAGCCTGGTCTCGACCACGTTCAGACCACATTCTGATCCCTCTGTAGCAGAGAGTTGATATTGGAACAAAAGGGCCAAAAGCTAACTTGAGATAAAATGCGCATACCTTCAAGCTTTTGTGTAAACCATGCGTCGATATCAGTGGAAGAGTTGCACGTATGCACACGAGTTAGGATTTGGCCCATAGTGTCCGTCAATAAGTGCACGGTATAAAGTATAAATCACAGTAGAACATTACCATGACAACCCTGAAGTAGCATCCTTTACACTCCTCTTGCCACAATGGTTCAATGGATCTAATTTAAATTCTCAGTGAAACACCCTCCCCAATGACAGACAGACACCTTAGGGTCAATGGGTCCCAAGTGAAGGAAACCACATCCCAAAAGACAAGAGTCAAGGAACTATGTTGCGTTTGTCCAAGTCCTTTGTCCCTTACCCTTGAGTGTGGGGACGAGGGACTCAAAGGCTGTGACTGTGATATACAGAGCAGGATGGGTAGAAGTTTCCCCTACTCCAAGCTCAGTACATCTTTCACAAACCCCAACCCCTAAACCCCAACTTTAAAAGGGGAAGTTCAGTATTTTACAATATAATGTGAGATAGTTCTTCACCCTAAAACGTTTCTATGTGCAAAGAGAAAATGTAATCCATAGTTTGGTTTTCTTTAAACAGCCACTACAAACTTCAGCCTGCACTATCTAAAAAATCATGCGGAGCATGTATAAAAAGAAAGAAAGCAAAATCACCTTTAAGTAACGTCAAACAAAATAATTGAGTTCAGTTCATTTGGCCATTATATTCTTAATATGCTCCACATGCCCCTATCACGCCCATACCATTTTCAGCTAGCAGTGGCCATGGATTCCAGTTTCTCCTGGCCCATAAACTACTATCAGGGTGAGGAACCATCTAACATCAAGTTGTAAAATACCATAACCTCCCCTTTAACTATTAAACCCACCCAAACTGGGGAGAAACTGAGCGTAGACCAGGGGTTAGGGGCAACTTCCACCGACAGCGTGAAGAGGCTGAGTGAGACGGACGCTGCATGCAGTGAAAGAGGTGACAGCGTGACCCCCACCCTCTTTTCCCAGAGATGAATGACCTATGACCCTAGAACATGTGACATAACCCGACCCCCCACACCCCCCTCCACCACCACTGCACTGTACCTGTAAACATAGCTGCGGATCCGGGGTGAATTGCGTAGCGGGACCTTCCAGTTGGGGCCCAGTGTAGCGTACATGCGCCCCCTGTGTTTGCACATTGTCAACAGTCAGTCCGAGTTGCCAGGAGGGCCACTGCTATTTGGTTTACAATAACCCCCTTTTTCACAAGTGTACCTAATAGTTCTGATGTTCATTCCAGACCTTGGGACAAATACATATGTCAAATACTTGAGGAGCACTTGATTTACTTTCCCGGGAACAATGAAACCCAATCAAATAATGTCCAAAAGCACAAACTCCCAAGGTAAATGAAGTGCAGTGTATTTGACCCTGGTCTGATTCATTCAGTGATTGGGATTAAAGATGGGAAATCGGTTGAGGATAATTGCACTTCCTGTCGGACGTGGAAACAGAGATACATGAGACTTTGTTTCGACACTCAATGCTGGGACCTTAAAGCAATGATATTGTTCTTATTGAGTTTTATGCAGTGAGGTCGATTTGACACGATTAGACAATTACAGCTCTACACTAATTTGCAACAATTTCAAAACAGGGTGAAACTTTAGTATCAGGCGTGTAATCCCTTTGAGATGATAAACATGAGCAACTACTTATACACTTTTTAGTAAATCATTCAAGAGGTACAGTGCATTCGGAAAGTATTCAGACCCCTTCCTTTTTTCCACATTTTGTTACATTACAGCCTTATTCATCAATCTACACACAATACCCCCACAATTACAAAGCGAAAACAGGTTTTCAGACATTTCTGCCAATTGTGTTTGTACTTGGGTGTTTGCAGTTGCTTTTAGTTGGTAAATCAACTAATATGCAAAACAGCCCATCAATACATTGTAAGTATGTCTGCATACAGTGGGGGAAAAAAGTATTTAGTCAGCCACCAATTGTGCAAGTTCTCCCACTTAAAAAGATGAGAGGTCTGTAATTTTCATCATAGGTACATGTCAACTATGACAGACAAATTGAGCATTTTTTTCCCCAGAAAATCACATTGTAGGATTTTTAATGAATTTATTTGCAAATTATGGTGGAAAATAAGTATTTGGTCACCTACAAACAAGCAAGATTTCTGGCTCTCACAGACCTGTAACTTCTTCTTTAAGAGGCTCCTCTGTCCTCCACTCGTTACCTGTATTAATCGCACCTGTTTGAACTTGTTATCAGTATAAAAGACACCTGTCCACAACCTCAAACAGTCACACTCCAAACTCCACTATGGCCAAGACCAAAGAGCTGTCAAAGGACACCAGAAACAAAATTGTAGACCTGCACCAGGCTGGGAAGACTGAATCTGCAATAGGTAAGCAGCTTGGTTTGAAGAAATCAACTGTGGGAGCAATTATTAGGAAATGGAAGACATACAAGACCACTGATAATCTCCCTCGATCTGGGGCTCCAGGCAAGATCTCACCCCGTGGGGTCAAAATGATCACAAGAACGGTGAGCAAAAATCCCAGAACCACACGGGGGGACCTAGTGAATGACCTGCAGAGAGCTGGGACCAAAGTAACAAAGCCTACCATCAGTAACACACTACGCCGCCAGGGACTCAAATCCTGCAGTGCCAGACGTGTCCCCCTGCTTAAGCCAGTACATGTCCAGGCCCGTCTGAAGTTTGCTAGAGTGCATTTGGATGATCCAGAAGAGGATTGGGAGAATGTCATATGGTCAGATGAAACCAAAATATAACTTTTTGGTAAAAACTCAACTCGTCATGTTTGGAGGACAAAGAATGCTGAGTTGCATCCAAAGAACACCATACCTACTGTGAAGCATGGGGGTGGAAACATCATGCTTTGGGGCTGTTTTTTCTGCAAAGGGACCAGGACGACTGATCCGTGTAAAGGAAAGAATGAATGGGGCCATGTATCATGAGATTTTGAGTGAAAACCTCCTTCCATCAGCAAGGGCATTGCAGATGAAACGTGGCTGGGTCTTTCAGCATGACAATGATCCCAAACACACCGCCCGGGCAACGAAGGAGTGGCTTCATAAGAAGCATTTCAAGGTCCTGGAGTGGCCTAGCCAGTCTCCAGATCTCAACCCCATAGAAAATCTTTGGAGGGAGTTGAAAGTCCGTGTTGCCCAGCGACAGCCCCAAAACATCACTGTTCTAGAGGAGATCTGCATGGAGGAATGGGCCAAAATACCAGCAACAGTGTGTGAAAACCTTGTGAAGACTTACAGAAAACGTTTGACCTGTGTCATTGCCAACAAAGGGTATATAACAAAGTATTGAGAAACTTTTGTTATTGACCAAATACTTATTTTCCACCATAATTTGCAAATAAATTCATAACAAATCCTACAATGTGATTTTCTGGAAAAGAAATTCTCATCTTGTCTGTCATAGTTGACGTGTACCTATGATGAAAATTACAGGCCTCTCTCATCTTTTTAAGTGGGAGAACTTGCACAATTGGTGGCTGACTAAATACTTTTTCCCCCCACTGTATCTATGACTATGTCATTCACTAATAGTGTTCAAAAAGTGACCCATTTCAAAGTGATTAAAAAACGGTAAGGTTAAGTGCTGGGTTGGGTTGGCCATGTTAAAAACGGCAGACGGTACTAACCTTTCCATCCCCTGGCGAGAGCTCCTCGCCGAATGAGCTTTCACTACTGCCTACAGAGGAGACAGGGAAACACTGCTGTCACGGACAGACACGGCTAACTGGCAACCTCTGAGAATACTCAATACTCTAAGCCCGAGTTGCAAAAGACAAGAGTCAAGGAACTAATGTTGGCGTTTGTCCAAGTCCCTTTGTCCCTTACCCTTGGTGTGGGGACGATGGCCTCAAAGGCTTTTACGGTGATATAGCAGAGCAGGATGGGTAAGAAGTTTACCCTACGCCAGCTCAGTACATCTTTCACAACCCCAACCCCTTAAAACCCCAACTTTAAAAGTGGAAGTTCCGCAGTATTTTACAATATAATGTGAGTAGTTTTTCTTCACCCTAAAACGTTTCTATGTGCAAATAGAAACTGTACATCCCATAGTTTGGTTTTCTTTACACACCACTACAAACTTCAGCCTGCACGATCTAAAAATCATGCGGAGCAGGTATAAAAAGAAAGAAAGCAAAATCACCTGTAAGTAACGTCAAACAAATAATTGAGGTTCAGGGCAATTGGGGCCATTATCTTCTTAATTATGGCTCCACATGCCCCTAACACGCCCATACCAAGTTTCAGCTAGCAAGTGGCCATGGATTCCAGTTTCTCCTGGCCCATAAACTAACTATCAGGGTGAGGAACCATCTAACATCAAGTTGTAAAATACCATAACCTCCCCTTTAACTATTAACCCACCCAAACTGGGGAGAAACTGAGCGTGACCCAGGGTAGGGGCAACTTCCCACCGACAAGCGTGAGAGGCTGAGTGAGACGGACGCTGCTGCTTAAAGAGGTGACAGCGTGAACCCCCCACCCTCTTTTCCCATAGGATGATGACCTCAGACCCTAGAACTGTGACATAACCCCTACCCCCCACACCCCCCTCCACCACCACGGCACGGGTAACCTGTAAACATAGCTGCGGATCCGGGGTGAATTGCGGATCCGGGACCTTCAGTTGGGGTCCCGTGTAGCGTCAGCGCCCCCTGTGTTGCAACATGTCAACATCATTCCGATTGCCAGAGGCCACTGCTATTTTGGTTTATCAATACCTCCCTTTTTCACAAGTGTACCTAATATTCTGATGTTCATTCCGAGGACCTTGGACAAATACATATCAAATACTTGAGGAGCACTTGAATTACTTTTCCCGGGAACAATAACCCATCACATAATGTCCAAGAGCCACAACTCCCAGGTAATGAGTGCAGGTATTTGAAACCCTGGTCTGATTCATTAAGTGATTGGGATTGAAAATGGGAAATCGGTGGGATATTGCACTTCCTGTCCGGACGTGAAACAGAGATAATGAAGAACTTTGTTTTCGACACTCAAATGCAATTGCTGGGACCTTAAGCCATGATATTGTTCTTTATTGAGTTTTATTTATGCATGGAGGTCCGATTTGAACCGATTAGACAATTCCAGCTCTACACTAATTTGCAACCATTTCAAAACAGGGTGCAACTTTAGTATCAGGCTTGTAATCCCTTTTTTTTTGGAGATGATAAACTGAGCAACTCACTTTACCCTTTTTAGGTGTAATCATTCAAGAGGTACAGTGCATTCGGAAAAGTATTCAGAGACCCCTTTTCCTTTTTTCCACATTTGTTACATTACAACAGCCTTTATTCATCAATCTACACAACAAACCCCCACAATTACAAAGCGAAACCGGTTTTACAAGACATTTCTGCCAATTGTGTTTGTACTTGGGTGTTTGCAGTTTGCTTTTTTAGTTGGTAATCAGCTAATCTGTCAAAACATCCCTCATAACATTGTACGGAATGTCTGCCATACAGTGGGGGAAAAAATTTTAGTCAGCCACCAATTGTGCAAGTTCTCCCACTTAAAAGATGAGGAGAGGTCTGTAATTTCATCATAAGGTACAATGTCAACTATGACAGACAAATTTGATCATTTTTTTTCCCCAAAAAATCACATTGTAGGATTTTAATTAATGAATTTATTTGCAAATTATGGTGGAAAATAGTAGTTTGGTTCACCCTACACAAGCAAGATTTCTGGCTCTCACAGACCTGTAACTTCTTCTTTAAGAGGCTCCTCTGTCCTCCACCCACTCTTACCCTGTTATTAATCGCACCTGTTTATGAAACTTGTTATCATATATAAAAAAAAAAAACACAAAACACTGCATCCAAACAACAAAGGCCTCAATACCTCATCCACAAAAACACCAATCACACCAAACTCCACTTATGGCCAAGACCAAGAGCTGTCAAGGACACCATCAACAAAATTGTAGACCTGCACCAGGCTGGAAGACTGAATCTGCATAGGTTAAGCAGCTTGGTTTTGAGAGACAAAAAAATCACTGTGGGGAGCATTATCTAAAAAGAAAAATGAAATAAAGGAATACATACAAAACCACATAGATGAAGCTCCCTCGATCTGGGCTCCAGGCAAGACTCACCGCCCGTGGGGTCAAATGATCCAAGCGGTGAGCAAAATCCCATAACCACACAGGGGGGCGGGGGGACCTTATGAATACCTGCAGAGAGCTGGACCAAAGTACAAAGCCTACCATCAGTAACCCTACGCCGCCAGGACTCCCATCCTCAGTGCCAACGTGTCCCCCCTGTTAGAAGCCAGTACACGATGCTCAGTGCCGTCTGAGTTTGCTACACAAGAATAAATAACAGTTCATTTGGATGATCCATAAGAGGATTGGGAAGAATGGTCATATGGTCAGCAGATGAATACAAAATATAACTTTTTGGTAAAAACCTCAACTCGTCAAACATGTTTGGATGACAAAACGTGAGAAATGCATGAGTAACTTACACAAAAAATCCCAAGAACAACAGAAACATAACCTCACTAGAAAACTCAGAATCATGTATACTCATAGAAACACTACCACACACATCCAACACACACCAGAATTGGGCTGTTTTATTCTGCAACAACAAAATAACTCAGGAACACCACCAAACGAAAAACACACAGACAACGAATGCATGGAATAAGTACATCACACACAGAACAATATGAATGAAGGGAAAAACATCATAACAATGGAGATTTTGAGTGTCAACACAACATACTTCCATAAAAAAAGGAAGAACAAATTGAGAGTGAAAAGTGGCTGGGTATTTAAGCTGAATGAGCCAAACACAAAAAAGAAAAAAAAAAAAAGCACCGAATGAACACTGAAAAGAAGGAGTGGGATCATAAAAAAGAATTTAACAGGTCATTGATATGCCTAGCCATATCCCAGATCGTCAACCCTCATAGAACAAAAATTTGGATGTAGAAGTTGAAAAAAAGTCCTTGTTTGCCCAAGCGAAGCCCCCAAAACTCACTGTTCTAGAGGAGATCTGCTGAGGAATGGGCCAAAATACCAGCACCAGTGTGGTGAAAAACCTTTATAGGACAAGAACAATAACCCGAAAAACGTGTGCCACTGTGAGCAATATAGGACGCCACACAAAGTATAAGAATAAAACCACAAACAGGAGTGAATCAAAAAACGTCATTGGTTTGGCCAAATACAAACACTCACTCAATTAACTCAGCCACTGCACATACACATTGGCACAATAAAGGCAGCCAAAAGCCTAACACAAATGTGATTGTCGGGAAAGGAAATTCCTAAGATCTTGTCTGTCATAGGTGACGTGTACCTCTGAATAAAATACAGCCGCTCTCTCTTTTTAAGTGGGTGAACTTGCACCATTGGTGGCTGACTAAATACTTTTCCCCCCCACTGGTATCTATGACTATGTCATAAAATCACTAATGTGTCATCAAAAGCTGTGACCCATTGATAGACCCAAAAAAGATAAGAAATTGACTCAAGAAAAAAACAAAGGTATGGAAAGAAATATTACGTTCTGGGTTGGGTTGGCATGTTAAAAAACGGCAGACGGTACTAACCATTAATCCCATCCCTGGGGACGCTAGACCTCGACAAGCGAATGGGTGATCTTTCAGCTCACATAAAGCCACCTACAGAGGAAGACAGGTGACAAGAAAACACACTATACATTAAAATCACGAGACAGCCAGAAGAACAAAAGAACTGCTAAAACTGGCAACCTCTGAAAGAATAAATACAAATCACTCCTAAAAGCCGAGAATAGATATACTCAACAGAATCTTCACACAGTGACACAAGTTCACTCCAAAATCATGTGTTTGTCAGACTTTTCAGAATCAAAAACAACAAATGTTGAGCCATATACGTACACACAAGGCCCCAGTAAACTATGCTCTAAAGGTGCGCTGGAGAAAAGAAAAAAAAGAAAAAGAAACCAGTGGGCAGACTGCTCGGTGATTGATGACAACCTTGAAGCGAACAGTAAAAATTTTGAGAGTCGGGTCTAAAAACGTTCACAGAGTGTAAAAAAAAGAATGATGAAGATACCCTGTAAAGAAACCATCATTGGTAGAGCACGGCGCTTGACGCCAGGGTATTGGGTTCGATCCCCGGAAGACCACCCAATAAAAAACGTAACACACACCCTCAGTATGTGCAACATGACTAAGTCCGCTTTGGAGTAATAAGCGTCTGGCTAAAATGGCATAGGATTATATTAATTATTATTATTATTATTAAGAGGAAGCCTGTATGGTGAGAGAGCAGTAGGGACGACATGGCCAGCACCAGGTAGGGATGACATGGCCAGCACCAGGTAGGGACGACATGGCCAGCACCAGGTAGGGACGACATGGCCAGCACCAGGTAGGGACGACATGGCCAGCACCAGGTAGGGAAAACTAAAGGACACTAGGACCATTGCCAGCACCAGGTAGGGACTACAGGCCATCACCAGTAGGACGACATTGCAAACCAGTAGGGTACGACAGTTGGGCCGAAGGCAGGAGGGGCCCAGTAGGGACGACATTGAGCCAGGCCCAGGTATGGACGACAATTGCCGAGCACCGATTTAAGGAAAAGTAGCTACATGTCAACCCCGTAGGGATGACATGGCCAAAGCAACCCAAACCAAGGTAGGGAGACGGACCATGGCCGGATGCGACCAGGTTTGGGCGACAATTGCCAGCACCAGGTAGGGACGACATGGCCAGCACCAGGTAGGGACGACATGGCCAGCACCAGGTAGGGAACGACATGGACAGGCGACCGAGGGGAGAGTAGGGACGCGACATGGCCAGAGCACCACTTTACGCGGGTGGAGGCTTTTGTGGGAAACAGGCATGATGTGGTTATAGGAGAAATTTGTCGTACAAGAACGAAGCCCCAATACTACTCTTCCAAGGCCATTAAGTGGTATGTGGAACAACAAAGAGGGGAAAACTCTTTTGAAGTATCCAACTAAAAAACACAAAATTTTAACATTTATGCGATACTACATACTTCATAAATCTTGAATATAACATGTGGCTTTGCTGTAGTGTTTGATCTTGTGCGGTATAAACACAAATATTTCCATAAAGCAGACATAGGTCTATTGTTTCCCCTGGTCTTGGTCTTGTTTAGACCAATTAGACTCATTTGAGTTCTGGAAATGTCCGGACCAAACTTTCAACTTTGGAGAAAAAAATCTCTGCGCCGGGGAAATGGCCCATTACCTAAGCGTTTGCATCACTGACAAGTTGCGAAATCAGAATTCTTCCTCCCCGAGGGCGTCTTATCCGAAAAGATAGATGACCGTGTACGACACGTGCTACGAAAAGCCGGAGTGAAGAGGACAACACGTATGTGAAATCAATTACGAGCAAAGGTAAGGAAAGTATAGTGCTGAATAAGATAACGTCTGTGCAGACCTACCTGAGAAGACAATACCCTGCGTAACAGCGCATAGACTACAAATATGTTGCAGACAAGACTTCAAGAACAGTGCAATAGTGCAGCTTTGTGGATCTTTCAACATGTCCTGCAGTCTATCAAGTGCTATTGAGATTGTATGAGGGGGGGGGTACCTAAAGATATGCCGTTAGATACGGCGATGCTGTGGTGGGTTTGTATTCTAGCTGTATCCGCTGGGACTCCAGGAAGCTGTCATCCAGCAGGGTTTTTATTTTTGGCAGTGGCTTCCGATGGGAATTTGTTATCTCTTACTCCTCCACCAAAAAAAAAAAAAGTAGGCCGTACGGCCACACTAAGGAGCAAACTATATAGGACATATGGAATCGAGATGAAGTCTTGAGAAATGGAGAAAAGGTAGTGAAATTGAGGAAAGATGAAATAAGAAAATGGAGGCTGATGGGGTCGGGAGGGCGGATGTGAGGGACGTGGGAGGGAGGGAGTAGGGTGAGTTGCTAGAGGGAGAGAGAGATAGTGTTGTTGAGATCTAGAGATAGATCGAATATAGTTTTGGTGTGGTGGGTAGATCGATCGCTATATTATGTTATATAGACGATAGCATATGTCGCTATCCACTACATACATCTGGGGCCCTCGCGGAGGCTCGAGCTATAGTTGTCGCTTCTCCTCACTCGCATCCCTATAGCGTCTCTCTCGTTTTCTCGCTCTGCTCGGTGTGGGGGTCGCGGTCTAGCTGACTCTTCTCGAGGAGGGTCTGCTCGCGGGGCGGGGGCGACTGCTAGCTCGGCGTAGGGGCGGTTCGCGCTCTCTCTGTTCCTTGTTTCTTTTCTCTCTCTGCTCTCGCTCTCTCTCCTTTTCTTTTTTTTCTTCTCTCTCTCTCTTCTCTCTCTCTCTCCTCTAATGCGGTCTCGCATACGAGTCTCCGTTTTTCTCTCTCCTCTCTTTGTTTTCATACTGCTACTCTCATCTGGGAATTGCGTCTCTCCTCGTCTAACTAACGATGGCGAGTAAGTGGGCTCTCGATTGCTGACTCTCTCGCTCTCTCTCAGTCATCGGATCTCTCTAGCTACTGGGAGGAGGACGGTGTCGTGCGTGGGCTGACTCTGTCTAACAGCCCAACATACTGAACATAAACATCGCTCTCTCTCTACTCTCTCTCTGTTTGTTTCTCACGTCCCTCGTTCCCCCGCTCTCCTCCCTTCCCTCCCCTATCTCTCCCTCTCCCCTAGCTTTTATCTCTCTCTCTCCATCCGTTCTCTCCCTCTCTCTCTCGCTCTCTTCTCTGCTCTCTCTCTCTCTCTCTCTCTCTTCTCTCTCTCTCTCTCTCTCTCTTCTCTTTGGTTCTTTTTCTTTGTTTCTCTCTCTCTCTCTCTTCTCTCTCTGTTTTCTTTTTTCGCTCTCTCTCTCTCTCTTCTCTCCTCTCGTTGTTCTCTCTCTCTCTCCTTTTTCTCTCTCTCTCTCTCTCTCTCTCCTCGCTCGATCTCTCTCATCTCTAGCAATCAAGACTCTAATCTCTACTTCAATAAACAAAGAAACACAGAAATCTACTACGTATAATTCATTCGCAAAATAAAGACGAAAAGAAAACTCCATAACAAAAAATAAAATTGTGAGCATGGACAAAATAATACTCTAAACAAATGACTCTCAATGGGAATACCTCTCTCGACTCTCTCTATAGATCGTACTCGAGATGCTACTACTGACCAATACATCTCATACTCCAAATAAATAAACATCTCTATGGCTCTCTATCGCTACTCTCTCTCCCTCCTCTATCTCTCTTTCTACTTTCTCCTCTTTCTCGCTCTCGAGATTCGCTCCTCGCGATCTCGCGTGCTCTTCTCTCCTCTATCTCTCTTATCGTTTCTCTCGCTCTCTCGCCCTCCCTCCCGCCCTTCTGCCCTCCTCTCTCTATTTTCGCTCTCTCTACTCCCTCTCTCCCTCTCTCTCTCTTGCTCTATCTCTCCTCTCTCATCTCTCTCTCTCTTCTCTCTCTCTCTCTTCTTCTCTCCTTCTCTCTCTCTCTTCTCTCTTGTATTTCTTTACATTTCTTTCTTTTTTCTCTCGCTCTCTTCTCTCCTCTGCGTTGCTTTCTTTTTCTCTCTCTCTTTTTTCGTTTTTATTTTTTTCGCTCATCGCCCTTCTCTCTCTTTTTTCCTTTTCTCTCCTCTCCTCCTTTCCTTCTTCTCCTCTTCCTTTCTTTCTTGTCTTTCTTTCTCCTCTTCGTTGGGCCCCCCTCTCTCTCCGCGTTCTTTCTTTCTTTCTCTCTCTTCCCACACTGCGGGTGCTACTCTCCGCTCTTTCTTGCTTGCTTCTCTTGGCTCGTCCCCGTCCTCTCTCCGCTTCCTTTCGTTCTCGGCCTCCTCTCCTCTCTTGTCTTTTTTTTTTTTCTCCCCATCAATCACCCTCTATTGGAGACGTAACGTGATATCTTACTATTCACTGAAACACCAGTACTGTACACAGACACTCACTTGTTGCCCAGGCTGTGGCTCTTCCTGTGGCGAGAGGGGGGAGGGGTGGGCATGTGCACCCCCACCGAGGCGTCGGGACAGGTGGGCCGCCGGTAGATGTACCTCACAGAGGCAGACACATCAGACGGACCTGTTAGGAAGAGCAAACGAGAGGCCATTAGTAAAAATGAGTCACAGTTGTATTCAAAGTCAGAATCCTTCAAGTCACCACAGAATCCCTCCAAGTCGCCGCCATGGGTCATTAAGCACAAAGCTTGGCCTCACTTTTGGCAAACAGCTGTTATCCACTACTACGGCCAGAGATAAAAACTGGGAATGGTTCTCCTCTATTTACAAAAACAACAACACAACCAGATATAAAACAATTGATGTTGTTGGGCACTCTGCTCTCAGTTCAAAGAAACCAAAACACCTTGCCATTTGACCTTCTGACCCCGGAATCTGGTAAATTAATTCCATTTATGATATGATCGATGCCCGTATGTGCTAGAAGACACTGGTATAAGGTAAGGCCAGATCATCTGTGGGTGCATGCAAACCATTTTGAAGACCTGCATCTTTAGATTTAACTAGTCCAGTGCGCTGAGCGGAGACCATTGACGTTATTCGGAATCTGTCCACTAGGTGGGGTCAGTGGGTTGTAGTTTGAGCATGTAGACATGTTTGCCGTTTAATTAGCCTCTAGCCACATGTGATGAGTATATCCTTCCATGTACTGCATGTTTGATACAGCTGTATAATGAGCCTATCCACATTTTCACTCTCACTGGACTTGTGGTCGTCTTGGCGAGGGCATGTGGTGTTGGCATGTGCCTTCTCTGCCAGTGGAACCTCTGACTCAAGTCTCGGTTCCCCCCTTTGTGTGGCGCTTCGCACTAAAGCCCACTGGGGCCATTCAATCAGTCATGAAATCACCAGATAAAACCCAGCACTGCAGTTGGAGACCTCCACAGACACTTGAGTAAATGTTTTACATTTACAATACAAGGACGATAAACAGCCAACAATATGATGATGATAATGTTATTGGATCTTCAGTTACGAGAACCTGATTCAAAGTCAATGAGTGAATCGAAATAATCCTCGAAAATACTGGATATCTTCCAATTCGTTGTGATTTTCAGTGACAAAGATTTTCATCGACATGAAATTGACCCCAAACTCGGAGGGGTCAGTGTCGACTTCACGGTCCACTTTGGTCTAGATTCCAGGACCTAGACTTGGGGATAGGCCATGTCTCACGCAAAGAAGAGAGAAAAACTATGACCAATCACAGAGCCATATATATGTCTCTGGCCAATCAGTCGGTCTGGAGGAGTAAAGAGGTCTAGACACTGGCTCTCAGGACTCTTTTCCCACAATGTGGTGAATAGTGAAACGTTAATGGCCCATGTTCATCTAGAGAAGGGCTCTGGGTTTACCACCATTCAGCCAGTCGGGGGCGTCTCGTCTCATCTCGCTACGTCTCCTAATGATGTTTCATGGTAAATCTCATCTCGCTACGTCTCCTACTAGCTCTAATGATGTTTCATGGTAAATCTCATCTCGCTACGTCTCCTACTAGCTCTAATGATGTTTCATGGTAAATCTCATCTCGCTACGTCTCCTACTAGCTCTAATGATGTTTCATGGTAAATCTCATCTCGCTACGTCTCCTAATGATGTTCCATGTTAAATCTCATCTCGCTACGTCTCCTAATGATGTTCCATGGTAAATCTCATCTCGCTACGTCTCCTACTAGCTCTAATGATGTTTCATGGTAAATCTCATCTCGCTACGTCTCCTAATGATGTTCCATGTTAAATCTCATCTCGCTACGTCTCCTAATGATGTTCCATGGTAAATCTCATCTCGCTACGTCTCCTACTAGCTCTAATGATGGTCCATGGTAAATCTCATCTCGCTACGTCTCCTAATGATGTTTCATGGTAAATCTCATCTCGCTACATCTCCTAATGGTTCTAATGATGTTCCATGGTAAATCTCATCTCGCTACGTCTCCTAATGGTTCTAATGATGTTCCATGGTAAACAAACTGCAGCAACAAATGAGAGCCTTCCTGCTATCCCACGCTCTGCTTGTCAATAGATAAATACTTCCCAACCCACAGCCAAATTAGCTAAATGCTCCCCATATGTGCCTCATTATTTCCTATTTAAAAGCTAACTGGTGTTGACAAAGTCCCTGCAGCTGAACTTGGTATAAGGGCTAAATGGAACCAAGCCAAGCCGAGCTGTACTGGCTGGCCTGGTTATGCATCCACCATAGTTGCTGAAATTGTGCTGAAAAGGATAAGGATGTAAAAACAGAAAGGATAAGGATGTAAAAACAGAAAGGATAAGGATGTAAAAACAGAAAGGATAAGGATGTAAAAACAGAATATCCAAATCAGGGGGGTATTCATTAGAGCAAACCGTAGCAAAATGTTTTGCAACGAAAAATAGTTTATTGGACAAGTTCCGGTTAGTCCCTCCCTGTTTCGGCTGTTTGCTTTCTTGTGAATAAACCCCAGCACAGTGTGATGCTGTCTGAACTAGAGTGTGAATCAGGTACTGGTCTGAACTAGAGTGTGAATCAGGTACTGGTCTGAACTAGAGTGTGAATCAGGTACTGGTCTGAACTAGAGTGTGAATCAGGTTCTGGTCTGAACTAGAGTGTGAATCAGGTTCTGGTCTGAACTAGAGTGTGAATCAGGTACTGGTCTGAACTAGAGTGTGAATCAGGTGCTGGTCTGAACTAGAGTGTGAATCAGGTACTAGAGTGTGAATCAGGTACTGGTCTGAGCTAGAGTGTGAATCAGGTTCTGGTCTGAGCTAGAGTGTGAATCAGGTACTGGTCTGAACTAGAGTGTGAATCAGGTACTGGTCTGAACTAGAGTGTGAATCGGGTACTGGTCTGAACTAGAGTGTGAATCAGGTGCTGGTCTGAACTAGAGTGTGAATCAGGTGCTGGTCTGAACTAGAGTGTGAATCAGGTACTGGTCTGAGCTAGAGTGTGAATAAGGTACTGGTCTGAACTAGAGTGTGAATAAGGTACTGGTCTGAACTAGAGTGTGAATCAGGTACTGGTCTGAACTAGAGTGTGAATCAGGTACTGGTCTGAACTAGAGTGTGAATCAGGTACTGGTCTGAGCAATTCTTCATGAATGAGGTAATATGGCAGGAGTACTTTCATCATTAAGTAGAATACTGTATAAACTACTGAACATGTTACTGAACATGTGTATGACATGGTAATCACTACTGAACATGTTCCTGAACATGTGTATGACATGGTAATCACTGATGGCTGCTCGGTCATTGCTGCACGGTAAAAGATGAAACACGGGGGGGGAAATGTTGTCAACTGTGTGTAATTGCGCCCGTTTGGCGGTTCTATAACACATCACATCAAGGCATGTTGGAACACGTGTTACACTAGCCTTTCATGTTGGAAGTATTTTCCTGCAATCGGTAGAACACATTCAAAATCAGTCACAACCACACAAACACACCCACTGTTCTCCTGCTATAGGCAGTACCGTTCTCCTGCCGGTCACATGGCCCAAATGTAACACTTCCAAGTTAAGGATGTGTAGACTACACAGAGATGAGTGACCCGTAATGAAGTAAAGGGTGAGCCTGGATTTACAGGAATACATGAAATAACTGGTACTGTAGTGCTACGTCTTCCCCTTGGGATACAGCCTACTCAGCTGCCACAATTAAAGTTCAGCAGTTTACAAGTGCTCCGAGTTGAATAACATTAACATTTTAGTCATTTAGCAGACGCTCTTATCCAGGGCGACTTACAGTTAGTGCATACATTATTCTTTTTTTTATTTTCATACTGGCCCCCCGTGGGAATCGAACCCACAATCCTGGCGTTGCAAACGCCATGCTCTACCAACTGAGCTACCTCCCTGCCGGCCATTCCCTCCCCTACCCTGGACGACGCTGGGCCAATTGTGCACCGCCCCATTGGTCTCCCGGTTGCGGCCGGCTACAGCAGAGCCTGGATTCGAACCAGGATCTCTAGTGGCACAGCTAGCACTGCGATGCAGTGCCTTAGACCACTGCGCCACTCGGGATTTACCTATAAGTGAGTCTAGATGCGGGCTAATGTGCAGGCAGACCCAGGTGGGTAACCTGGAGCCAGAGCCATATATTTAGAGGGTTGGGCCAACTTTTTAGACGCCATGTTGCTTTTGAGCATTCCACTGATCCATTCACGACGGGGAATTTGGAATCTGGTACATAGCATTGTTTACAATTCAGAAAATTCTGTTAACTGCTATTGGTCAATATTGCCCATGGTGCGCCAAATATGGCTGCCATAGAATGAATGTTGTAGTGTCACGTAAATGCATCATAACGCAATAACCTCAATGTCTCTCTAAATGCATGGCTCTGGGCCAGCCCTGCACTCTACAGCGGTGAACACGACCTTTCCATGGACACATGATGGAGCACAGCCTGCATGCCACTCATTCAGACAAATGCTTTATGAGAATAGGGAAAGTACAACATGTACCTGTAATCTGGGGCTCAGCAAAAGGGAGCTACTGAACTGGAATCGTGTACATGTACTAAAGAGTTTAGAGACATTTAATTCCTGATGTGTGTTGTGAAAGGTGAAGGCATACTGCAATCACACATATCTGCTTTGTTAGGGGTGCAGAATGTGGGTGCACCCTGCCTCGTCGAAGACAACCTTACAGTGAAATGATTTGAAATCAGGGACACCAGTAGAAGTAGCAAAAATAGTTGTCACAGACACCACTGTCACGTATGTAAACAGGCTGGTTGGCAGCCTACGATACAAGTAGTAAGGATCCGTCAATTAACACACAGATTCCACATAATGGAGCAATCTACTTCCTACTTCCCCCGACTGCCCAAAAGTAGACTTGAAGAGCTGCTTCTGTGTGGGCAGCACTCAGCCTAACAAGTTATCCTGAAGGCATGGTTAGACGCATCGCAACGTGTACCCGGCTTCGTCTTCAAATCGTAAACTCTACGGTGGCCACCTGGGGACCGTAGTCGGTCTGGACAGTCAGCTGGTTTTAGGCAGACCCAAGGGGACTAAGTGGACTTCATGTGTGTCCCTCATACGTTTTCCTCTCGTGGTGGAGGCTAACTGGCTGCAACATCGTGTTAATGAGAGGCATGTGCGTAGGCCTTGGCTGAGTTTCTCGTCTCCAAATACGTCCGATGTCTGTTTGTTATTAGAGGACGTTCTCTGGAAACACAACTTCAGTAGAAGACACAACGAGGGCCAGTTAGTGGAGTGTTCAACATAATACACTCTGTGTGAGGGCCAGTTAGTGGAGTGTTCAACATAATACACTCTGTGTGAGGGCCAGTTAGTGGAGTGTTCAACATAATACACTCTGTGTGAGGGCCAGTTAGTGGAGTGTTCAACATAATACACTCTGTGTGAGGGCCAGTTAGTGGAGTGTTCAACATAATACACTCTGTGTGAGGGCCAGTTAGTGGACTGTTCAACATAATACACTCTGTGTGAGGGCCAGTTAGTGGACTGTTCAACATAATACACTCTGTGTGAGGGCCCACGTTAGTGGACTATTTCAACATAATACACTCTGTGTTGAGGGCCAGTTAGTGGACTGTTCAACATAATACACACTGGTGTGAGGGCCAGTTAGTGGACTGTTCAACATAATAACTCTGTGTGAGGTCCAGTTAGTGGACTGTTCAACATAATATACTCTGTGTGAGGGCCAGTTAGGGACTGTTCAACTAATACACTCTGTGTGAGGGGCCAGTTGTGGACTGTTCAACATAATCACTCTGGTGAGGGCCAGTTAGTGAACTGTTTCAACATAATATACTCTGTGTGAGGGCCAGTTTAGTGGACTGTTCAACATAATACACTCTGTGTGAGGGCCAGTTAGTGGACTGTTCAACATAATACACTCTGTGTGAGGGCCAGTTAGTGGACTGTTCAACATAATACACTCTGTGTGAGGGCCAGTTAGTGGACTGTTCAACATAATACACTCTGTGTGAGGGCCAGTTAGTGGACTGTTCAATATAATATACTATGTGTGAGGACCAGTTAGTGAAGTGTTCAACATAATACCCTCTGTTTGAGTGTGTGTGAGGGCCAGTTAGTGGACTGTTCAACATAATACCCTCTGTGTGAGGACCAGTTAGGGAAGTGTTCAACATAATACCTTCTGTTTGAGTGTGTGTGAGGGCCAGTTAGTGGACTGTTCAACATAATACCCTCTGTGTGAGGACCAGTTAGGGAAGTGTTCAACATAATACCCCCTGTGTGACTGCCAGTTAGTGGAGTGTTCAACATAATACACTCTGTGTGAGTGTGTGCGAGGGCCAGTTAGTGGACTGTTCAACATAATACACTCTGTGTGAGTGTGTGTGAGGGCCAGTTAGTGGACTGTTCAACATAATACACTCTGTGTGAGGGCCAGTTAGTGGAGTGTTCAATATATACACTGTGTTGAGGGCCAGTTAGTGGACTGTTCAACATAATACACTCTGTGTGAGTGTGTGTGAGGGTCAGTTAGTGGAGTGTTCAACATAATACACTCTGTGTGATTGTGTGTGAGGGCCAGTTAGTGGACTGTTCAACATAATACACTGTGTGAGGGCCAGTTAGTGGAGTGTTCAACATAATACACTCTGTGCGAGGGCCAGTTAGTGGAGTGTTCAACATAATACACTGTGTGAGGGCCAGTTAGTGGCATGTTCAACATAATACACTCTGTGTGAGGGCCAGTTAGTGGAGTGTTAAAATAAACACTCTGTGTGAGGGCCACTTAGTGGAGTGTTCAACATAATACACTCTGTGTGAGGGTAAGTTAGTGGAGTGTTCAACATAATTCACTCTGTGTGAGGGCCAGTTAGTGGGAGTGTTCAACCTAATACACTCTGTGAGAGGGACAGTTAGTGGAGTGTTCAACATAATACACCCTGTGTGAGGGTAAGTTAGTGGAGTGTTCAACATAATTCACTCTGTGTGAGGGCCAGTTAGTGAAGTGTTCAACCTAATACACTCTGTGAGAGGGACAGTTAGTGGAGTGTTCAACATAATACACCCTGTGTGAGGGCCAGTTAGTGGAGTGTTTCAACATAATACACTCTGTGTGAGGGCCAGTTAGTGGAGTGTTCAACCTAATTCACTCTGTGAGAGGGACAGTTAGTGGAGTGTTCAACATAATACACCCTGTGTGAGGGCCAGTTAGTGGGACTGTTCAACATAATATACTCTGTGTGAGGTCCAGTTAGTGGACTGTTCAACATAATACACTCTGTGTGAGGGCCAGTTAGTGGAGTGTTCAACATAATACACTCTGTGTGAGGGCCAGTTAGTGGACTGTTCAACATAATACACTCTGTGTGAGGGCCAGTTAGTGGACTGTTTCAACATAATACACTCTGTGTGAGGGCCAGTTAGTGGACTATTCAACATAATACACTCTGTGTGAGGGCCAGTTAGTGGACTGTTCAACATAATAACTCTGTGTGAGGGCCAGTTAGTGGACTGTTCAACATAATACACTCTGTGTGAGGTCCAGTTAGTGGACTGTTCAACATAATATACTCTGTGTGAGGGCCAGTTAGTGGACTGTTCAACATAATACACTCTGTGTGAGGGCCAGTTAGTGGACTGTTCAACATAATACACTCTGTGTGAGGGCCAGTTAGTGGACTGTTCAACATAATATACTCTGTGTGAGGGCCAGTTAGTGGACTGTTCAACATAATACACTCTGTGTGAGGGCCAGTTAGTGGACTGTTCAACATAATACACTCTGTGTGAGGGCCAGTTAGTGGACTGTTCAACATAATACACTCTGTGTGAGGGCCAGTTAGTGGACTGTTCAATATAATATACTATGTGTGAGGACCAGTTAGTGAAGTGTTCAACATAATACCCTCTGTTTGAGTGTGTGTGAGGGCCAGTTAGTGGACTGTTCAACATAATACCCTCTGTGTGAGGACCAGTTAGGGAAGTGTTCAACATAATACCTTCTGTTTGAGTGTGTGTGAGGGCCAGTTAGTGGACTGTTCAACATAATACCCTCTGTGTGAGGACCAGTTAGGGAAGTGTTCAACATAATACCCCCTGTGTGACTGCCAGTTAGTGGAGTGTTCAACATAATACACTCTGTGTGAGTGTGTGCGAGGGCCAGTTAGTGGACTGTTCAACATAATACACTCTGTGTGAGTGTGTGTGAGGGCCAGTTAGTGGACTGTTCAACATAATACACTCTGTGTGAGGGCCAGTTAGTGGAGTGTTCAATATAATACACTGTGTGAGGGCCAGTTAGTGGACTGTTCAACATAATACACTCTGTGTGAGTGTGTGTGAGGGTCAGTTAGTGGAGTGTTCAACATAATACACTCTGTGTGATTGTGTGTGAGGGCCAGTTAGTGGACTGTTCAACATAATACACTGTGTGAGGGCCAGTTAGTGGAGTGTTCAACATAATACACTCTGTGCGAGGGCCAGTTAGTGGAGTGTTCAACATAATACACTGTGTGAGGGCCAGTTAGTGGCATGTTCAACATAATACACTCTGTGTGAGGGCCAGTTAGTGGAGTGTTAAAATAAACACTCTGTGTGAGGGCCACTTAGTGGAGTGTTCAACATAATACACTCTGTGTGAGGGTAAGTTAGTGGAGTGTTCAACATAATTCACTCTGTGTGAGGGCCAGTTAGTGGAGTGTTCAACCTAATACACTCTGTGAGAGGGACAGTTAGTGGAGTGTTCAACATAATACACCCTGTGTGAGGGTAAGTTAGTGGAGTGTTCAACATAATTCACTCTGTGTGAGGGCCAGTTAGTGGAGTGTTCAACCTAATACACTCTGTGAGAGGGACAGTTAGTGGAGTGTTCAACATAATACACCCTGTGTGAGGGCCAGTTAGTGGAGTGTTCAACATAATACACTCTGTGTGAGGGCCAGTTAGTGGAGTGTTCAACCTAATTCACTCTGTGAGAGGGACAGTTAGTGGAGTGTTCAACATAATACACCCTGTGTGAGGGCCAGTTAGTGGACTGTTCAACATAATATACTCTGTGTGAGGTCCAGTTAGTGGACTGTTCAACATAATACACTCTGTGTGAGGGCCAGTTAGTGGAGTGTTCAACATAATACACTCTGTGTGAGGGCCAGTTAGTGGACTGTTCAACATAATACACTCTGTGTGAGGGCCAGTTAGTGGACTGTTCAACATAATACACTCTGTGTGAGGGCCAGTTAGTGGACTATTCAACATAATACACTCTGTGTGAGGGCCAGTTAGTGGACTGTTCAACATAATAACTCTGTGTGAGGGCCAGTTAGTGGACTGTTCAACATAATACACTCTGTGTGAGGTCCAGTTAGTGGACTGTTCAACATAATATACTCTGTGTGAGGGCCAGTTAGTGGACTGTTCAACATAATACACTCTGTGTGAGGGCCAGTTAGTGGACTGTTCAACATAATACACTCTGTGTGAGGGCCAGTTAGTGGACTGTTCAACATAATATACTCTGTGTGAGGGCCAGTTAGTGGACTGTTCAACATAATACACTCTGTGTGAGGGCCAGTTAGTGGACTGTTCAACATAATATACTCTGTGTGAGGGCCAGTTAGTGGGACTGTTCAACATAATACACCCTGTGTGAGGGCCAGTTAGTGGACTGTTCAACATAATACACTCTGTGTGAGGGCCAGTTAGTGGACTGTTCAACATAATACACTCTGTGTGAGGGCCAGTTAGTGGACTGTTCAACATAATACACTCTGTGTGAGGGACAGTTAGTGGACTGTTCAATATAATATACTATGTGTGAGGACCAGTTAGTGAAGTGTTCAACATAATACACTCTGTGTGAGGGCCAGTTAGTGGACTGTTCAATATAATATACTATGTGTGAGGACCAGTTAGTGAAGTGTTCAACATAATACACTCTGTGTGAGGGCCAGTTAGTGGACTGTTCAACATCATACACTCTGTGTGAGGGCCAGTTAGTGGACTGTTCAATATAATACACTCTGTGTGAGGGACAGTTAGTGAAGTGTTCAACATAATACCCTCAGTTTGAGTGTGTGTGAGGGCCAGTTAGTGGACTGTTCAACATAATACCCTCTGTGTGAGGACCAGTTAGGGAAGTGTTCAACATAATACCCTCTGTGTGAGGGCCAGTTAGTGGAGCGTTCAACATAATACACCCTGTGTGACTGCCAGTTAGTGGAGTGTTCAACATAATACACTCTGTGTGAGGGACAGTTAGTGGACTGTTCAACATAATACACTTTGTGTGAAGACCAGTTAGTGGAGTGTTCAGCATAATACCCTCTGTTTGAGTGTGTGTTAGGGACAGTTAGTGGACTGTTCACTATAATACACTCTGTGTGAGGACCAGTTAGTGGAGTGTTCAACATAATACCCTCTGTGTGAGTGTAGGTGTTAGGGCCATTTGCACTGCCCCCCCACCCCATCCTTTTACGCTGCTGCTACTCTGTTAAGTATTTATGCATAGTCACTTTAACTCTACCCACATGTACATATTACCTCAACTAGCCGGTGCCCCCGCACATTGACTATGCAACGGTACCCCCCTGTATATATAGCCTCCCTACTGTCACTTTATTCTATTGTATATATAGCCTCCCTACTGTCACTTTATTTTTTTTACTTCTGCTCTTTTTTTCTCAACACTTTTTTGTTGTTGTTTTATTCTTACTTTTTTGTTTAAAATAAATGCACTGTTGGTTAAGGGCTGTAAGTAAGCATTTCACTGTAATGTCTGCACCTGTTGTATTCGGCGCATGTGACCAATAAAAATTGATTTGATTTGATTTGATTTGATTTGAGTTAGTGGAGTGTTCAACATAATACACTATGTGTGAGTGTGTGCGAGGGCCAGTTAGTGGACTGTTCAACATAATACACTCTGTGTGAGTGTGTGTGAGGGCCAGTTAGTGAACTGTTCAACATAATACACTCTGTGTGAGGGCCAGTTAGTGGAGTGTTCAATATAATACACTGTGTGAGGGCCAGTTAGTGGACTGTTCAACATAATACACTCTGTGTGAGTGTGTGTGAGGGTCAGTTAGTGGAGTGTTCAACATAATACACTCTGTGTGATTGTGTGTGAGGGCCAGTTAGTGGACTGTTCAACATAATACACTGTGTGAGGGCCAGTTAGTGGAGTGTTCAACATAATACACTCTGTGCGAGGGCCAGTTAGTGGAGTGTTCAACATAATACACTGTGTGAGGGCCAGTTAGTGGCATGTTCAACATAATACACTCTGTGTGAGGTCCAGTTAGTGGACTGTTCAACATAATATACTCTGTGTGAGGGCCAGTTAGTGGACTGTTCAACATAATACACTCTGTGTGAGGGCCAGTTAGTGGACTGTTCAACATAATACACTCTGTGTGAGGGCCAGTTAGTGGACTGTTCAACATAATATACTCTGTGTGAGGGCCAGTTAGTGGACTGTTCAACATAATACACTCTGTGTGAGGGCCAGTTAGTGGACTGTTCAACATAATATACTCTGTGTGAGGGCCAGTTAGTGGACTGTTCAACATAATACACCCTGTGTGAGGGCCAGTTAGTGGACTGTTCAACATAATACACTCTGTGTGAGGGCCAGTTAGTGGACTGTTCAACATAATACACTCTGTGTGAGGGCCAGTTAGTGGACTGTTCAACATAATACACTCTGTGTGAGGGACAGTTAGTGGACTGTTCAATATAATATACTATGTGTGAGGACCAGTTAGTGAAGTGTTCAACATAATACACTCTGTGTGAGGGCCAGTTAGTGGACTGTTCAATATAATATACTATGTGTGAGGACCAGTTAGTGAAGTGTTCAACATAATACACTCTGTGTGAGGGCCAGTTAGTGGACTGTTCAACATCATACACTCTGTGTGAGGGCCAGTTAGTGGACTGTTCAATATAATACACTCTGTGTGAGGGACAGTTAGTGAAGTGTTCAACATAATACCCTCAGTTTGAGTGTGTGTGAGGGCCAGTTAGTGGACTGTTCAACATAATACCCTCTGTGTGAGGACCAGTTAGGGAAGTGTTCAACATAATACCCTCTGTGTGAGGGCCAGTTAGTGGAGCGTTCAACATAATACACCCTGTGTGACTGCCAGTTAGTGGAGTGTTCAACATAATACACTCTGTGTGAGGGACAGTTAGTGGACTGTTCAACATAATACACTTTGTGTGAAGACCAGTTAGTGGAGTGTTCAGCATAATACCCTCTGTTTGAGTGTGTGTTAGGGACAGTTAGTGGACTGTTCACTATAATACACTCTGTGTGAGGACCAGTTAGTGGAGTGTTCAACATAATACCCTCTGTGTGAGTGTAGGTGTTAGGGCCATTTGCACTGCCCCCCCACCCCATCCTTTTTACGCTGCTGCTACTCTGTTAAGTATTTATGCATAGTCACTTTAACTCTACCCACATGTACATATTACCTCAACTAGCCGGTGCCCCCGCACATTGACTATGCAACGGTACCCCCCTGTATATATAGCCTCCCTACTGTCACTTTATTCTATTGTATATATAGCCTCCCTACTGTCACTTTATTTTTTTTACTTCTGCTCTTTTTTTCTCAACACTTTTTTGTTGTTGTTTTATTCTTACTTTTTTGTTTAAAATAAATGCACTGTTGGTTAAGGGCTGTAAGTAAGCATTTCACTGTAATGTCTGCACCTGTTGTATTCGGCGCATGTGACCAATAAAATTTGATTTGATTTGATTTGATTTGAGTTAGTGGAGTGTTCAACATAATACACTATGTGTGAGTGTGTGCGAGGGCCAGTTAGTGGACTGTTCAACATAATACACTCTGTGTGAGTGTGTGTGAGGGCCAGTTAGTGGACTGTTCAACATAATACACTCTGTGTGAGTGTGTGCGAGGGCCAGTTAGTGGACTGTTCAACATAATACACTCTGTGTGAGTGTGTGTGAGGGCCAGTTAGTGGAGTGTTCAACATAATACACTATGTGTGAGTGTGTGCGAGGGCCAGTTAGTGGACTGTTCAACATAATACACTATGTGTGAGTGTGTGCGAGGGCCAGTTAGTGGACTGTTCAACATAATACACTCTGTGTGAGGGCCAGTTAGTGGAGTGTTCAATATAATACACTGTGTGAGGGCCAGTTAGTGGACTGTTCAACATAATACACTCTGTGTGAGTGTGTGTGAGGGTCAGTTAGTGGAGTGTTCAACATAATACACTCTGTGTGATTGTGTGTGAGGGCCAGTTAGTGGACTATTCAACATAATACACTGTGTGAGGGCCAGTTAGTGGAGTGTTCAACATAATACACTCTGTGCGAGGGCCAGTTAGTGGAGTGTTCAACATAATACACTGTGTGAGGGCCAGTTAGTGGCATGTTCAACATAATACACTCTGTGTGAGGGCCAGTTAGTGGAGTGTTAAAATAAACACTCTGTGTGAGGGCCACTTAGTGGAGTGTTCAACATAATACACTCTGTGTGAGGGTCAGTTAGTGGAGTGTTCAACATAATTCACTCTGTGTGAGGGCCAGTTAGTGGAGTGTTCAACCTAATTCACTCTGTGAGAGGGACAGTTAGTGGAGTGTTCAACATAATACACCCTGTGTGAGGGCCAGTTAGTGGACTGTTCAACATAATATACTCTGTGTGAGGTCCAGTTAGTGGACTGTTCAACATAATACACTCTGTGTGAGGGCCAGTTAGTGGACTGTTCAACATAATACACCTTGTGTGACAGCCAGTTAGTGGAGTGTTCAACATAATACACCTTGTGTGACAGCCAGTTAGTGGAGTGTTCAAATAAAACACCCTGTGTGAGGGCCAGTTAGTGGAGTGTTCAACATTATATACTCTGTGTGAGGGCCAGTTAGTGGACTGTTCAACATAATACACTCTGTGTGAGGGCCAGTTAGTGGACTGTTCAACATAATACACCTTGTGTGACAGCCAGTTAGTGGACTGTTCAACATAATACACTGTGTGAGGGCCAGTTAGTGGAGTGTTCAACATAATACACTCTGTGCGAGGGCCAGTTAGTGGAGTGTTCAACATAATACACTGTGTGAGGGCCAGTTAGTGGCATGTTCAACATAATACACTCTGTGTGAGGGCCAGTTAGTGGAGTGTTAAAATAAACACTCTGTGTGAGGGCCACTTAGTGGAGTGTTCAACATAATACACTCTGTGTGAGGGTCAGTTAGTGGAGTGTTCAACATAATTCACTCTGTGTGAGGGCCAGTTAGTGGAGTGTTCAACCTAATACACTCTGTGAGAGGGACAGTTAGTGGAGTGTTCAACATAATACACCCTGTGTGAGGGCCAGTTAGTGGAGTGTTCAACATAATTCACTCTGTGTGAGGGCCAGTTAGTGGAGTGTTCAACCTAATACACTCTGTGAGAGGGACAGTTAGTGGAGTGTTCAACATAATACACCCTGTGTGAGGGCCAGTTAGTGGAGTGTTCAACATAATACACTCTGTGTGAGGGCCAGTTAGTGGAGTGTTCAACATAATACACTCTGTGTGAGGGCCAGTTAGTGGAGTGTTCAACCTAATTCACTCTGTGAGAGGGCCAGTTAGTGGAGTGTTCAAATAAAACACCCTGTGTGAGGGCCAGTTAGTGGACTGTTCAACATAATACACTCTGTGTGAGGGCTAGTTAGTGGAGTGTTCAACACAATATACTCTGTGTGAGGGCCAGTTAGTTGAGAGTTCAACATAATACACCCTGTGTGACGGCCAGTTAGTGGACTGTTCAATATAATACACTCTGTATGAGGGCCAGTTAGTGGAGCGTTCAACATAATACACCCTGTGTGAGGGCCAGTTAGTGGAGTGTTCAACATAATACCCTCTATGTGAGGGCCAGTTAGTGGACTGTTCAACATAATACTCTCTGTGTGAGGGCCAGTTAGTGGACTGTTCAACATAATTCACTCTGTGTGAGGGCCAGTTAGTGGAGTGTTCAATATAATACACTCTGTGTGAGGGCCAGTTAGTGGAGTGTTCAATATAATACACTCTGTGTGAGGGCCAGTTAGTGGAGTGTTCAACAAAATACACTCTGTGTGAGGGCCAGTTAGTGGACTGTTCAACATAATACACTGTGTGGGCCAGTTAGTGGAGTGTTCAATATAATACACTCTGTGTGAGGGCCAGTTAGTGGACTGTTCAACATAATACACTGTGTGGGCCAGTTAGTGGAGTGTTCAATATAATACACTCTGTGTGTGGGCCAGTTAGTGGACTGTTCAATATAATACACTCTGTGTGAGGGCCAGTTAGTGGAGTGTTCAATATAATACACTCTGTGTGAGGGCCAGTTAGTGGACTGTTCAACATAACACACTCTGTGTGAGTGTGTGTGAGGGTCAGTTAGTGGAGTGTTCAACATAATACACTCTGTGTGAGTGTGTGTGAGGGCCAGTTAGTGGAGTGTTCAACATAATACACTGTGTGAGGGCCAGTTAGTGGAGTGTTCAACATAATACACTATGTGTGTGAGGGCCAGTTAGTGGAGTGTTCAACATAATACACTGTGTGATGGCCAGTTAGTGGAGTGTTCAACATAATTCACTCTGTGTGGGGCCAGTTAGTGGAGTTTTCAATATAATACACTGTGTGAGGGCCAGTTAGTGGAGTGTTCAATATAATACAACTCTGTGTGAGGGCCAGTTAGTGGAGTGTTCAACAAAAACCACTCTGTGTGAGGGCAGTTGGATGTTAACATAATCCAACATACACTCTGTGTGAGGGCCAGGTTCGTGGAGCTGTTCAAACATTAATTACACTGTGTTGTGGGCCAGTTAGTGGCGTGTTCAATATAATACCACTCTGTGTTGGGCCGGCAGTTAGGTGGACTGTTCAACCATAATACACTGGTTGGGCCAGTTAGTGGAGTGTTCAATTATAATACACTCTGGTGTGGGCCAGTTCGTGGGACTGTTCAATATAATACACTCTTGTGTGAGGGCCAGTTAGTGGAGTGTTCAATATAATACACTCTGTGTGAGGGCCAGTAGTGGACGTTAACATAACACACTCTGTGTGAGTGTTGTGTGAGGGTCAGTTAGTGGAGTGTTCAACATAATACACTCTGTGTGAGTGTGTGTGAGGGCCAGTTAGTGGCTGTTCAACATAATACACTCTGTGTGAGTGTGTGAGGGCAGTTAGTGACTGTTCAAATAATACACTCTGTTTGAGTGTGTGTGAGGGCCAGTTAGTGGACTGTTCAACATAATACACTATGTGTGTGAGGGCCAGTTCATGGACTGTTCAACATAATAGGTATATTCAAAGCATGTGTGTTTGCTCATGTTTTAGGGGTATTTGTGCAAATCTCTCTGTGAGTTTGTTTGTGTGTGTGTTCAGTTGTTGCTGATAGGAAGATGTGATGTTCTGTGGGGTTCATGCCATGTAACAGCTGGCATGCGTTACATAAATGAAGCTAGTGGTAAATGAATTCAAGAATGTGTGTATATTATTTTGGTTAATCATATTGTGAGTGAGTGAGTGTGTGTGTGTGTGTGTGTGTGTGTGTGTGTGTGTGTGTGTGTGTGTGTGTGTGTGTGTGTGCGTGCGTGCAGCGGCGTCTTCTGGATTCTGTCATGTTGTTTTGGCCTCGTTGTGTACGGAGAGATTGAGTAACGCTATAACCTCATCCCATTGGCACTGGGCGTGCACGGCTTGTATGCGGTTGGTGTAATGGGCGTGCTGACAAAATGGAGACACGGCCGAGACCCAGAGACCTTCTCTGACATGTTATGTAATCCCAAACTAATCAGGGGACAGGATACATCCCCAGTCTCTGTGATGTTTGTTATTACCACGATTATGAAATGACCAGATGGCTCCTCATGATGTCACCTAGTGGCTTCCACGATGGGAAACCCTAACTCATCCTCAATGGGAAACCCTAACCTTCCTCGATGGGACACCCTAAGCCGTAGCCCTTCCTCGATGGGAAAACCGAACCCTTCCACAATGGGAAACCCTAATGTTCCTCTATGGGACACCCAAACCTGTAACCATTCCTCGATGGGACACCCTAACCCTTCCTCGATGGGAAACCGTAACCATAACCCTTCTTCGATGGGAAATCCTAACCCATCCTCGATGGGAAACCCTAACCCTTCTTCGATGGGAAATCCTAACCCTTCTTCGATGGGAAATCCTAACCCATCCTCGATGGGAAACCCTTCCTTAATGGGAAACCGTAACCATAACCCTTCTTCGATGGGAAACCCTAACCCTTCTTCGATGGGAAATCCTAACCCATCCTCGATGGGAAACCCTTCCTTAATGGGAAACCATAACCATAATCCTTCCTCGATGGGACGCCCTAACCCGTAATCCTTCCTCGATGGGACGCCCTAACCCGTAACCCTTCCTCGTTGGGAAACGCTAACCCTTCCTCGATGGGACACCCTAAGCCGTAGCCCTTCCTCAATGGGAAAACCTAACCCTTCCACGATAGGGAACCCTAAACCTTCCTCGATGGGAAACCCTAACCCTTCCTCGATAGGAAACCTTAACCCTTCCTCGATGGGAAACCGTAACCATAACCCTTCCTCGATGGGAAACCCTAACCCTTCTTCGATGGGAAACCTTAACCCATCCTCGATGGGAAACCCTAGTGTTCCTCTATGGGACACCCTAACCCGTAACCCTTCCTCAATGGGAAACCCTTCCTCGACGGGAAACCCTAAACCTTCCTCTATGGGAAACCATAACCCATCCTCGATGGGAAACCCTAAATCTTCCTCATTGGGAAAAACCCTAACCCTTCCTCGATGGGACACCCTAACCCTTCCTCGATGGGACACCCTTACCCGTAACCCTTCCTCGATGGGACCCCGTAACCTTTCCTCGATGGGAACCCGTAACCCTTCCTCGATGGGAACCCGTAACCCTTCCTCAATGGGAACCCGTAACCGTAACCTCCTGATGGACCCACTCTCGATGGGAACCAACCCCTCGATGAAACCCGTAACCGTACCCTTGATGGGAACCCTAACCCTTCCTCGATGGGAACCCGTAACCTTTCCTCGATGGGAACACGTAACCCTTCCTCGATGGGAACCCATAACCGTAATCCTTTTTCGATGGGACGCCCTAACCGTAACCTTCTCGATGGGAAACCCGTAACCTTTCCTCGATGGGAACCCGTAACCTTCCTCGATGGGAACCCGTAACCTTTCCTCGATGGAACCTAACCTTCCTCGATGGAACCCTAACCTTCCTCGATGGGAACCCATAACCATAATCCTTCTTCGATGGGACGCCCTAACCCGTAACCCTTCCTCGATGGGAACCCGTAACCTTTCCTCGATGGGAACCCGTAACCCTTCCTCGATGGAAACCCGTAACCTTTCCTCGATGGGAACCCGTAACCCTTCCTCGATGGGAACCCGTAACCCTTCCTCGATGGGAACCCGTAACCCTTCCTCGATGGGAACCCGTAACCGTTCCTCGATGGGAACCCGTAACCGTTCCTCGATGGGAAACCCTTAATCTTCCTCAATGGGAAACCCTAACCCTAACCCTTCCTCGTTGGGAAACGCTAACCCTTCCAAAATGGAAAACCCTAACCCTTCCACGAACGGATACCCTAACCATAACCCTTCCTCGATGGGAAACCCTTCCTCGATGGGAAACCCTTCCTCGATGGGAAACCCTTCCTCAATGGGAAACCTTCACTCGATGGCAAACCCTAACCCTTCCACAAAGGGAAACCCTAACCCTTCCTTGATGGGAAACCCTAACCCTTCTTCAATTAGAAACCCTAATCCTTCCTCGATTGGAAATCTTAACCCTTCCTCGATGGGAAACCCTTTCCCTTCCTCGATGGGAAACCCTAACCCTTCCTCGATGGGGCCCGGCCACTTGATCTGTGATTATATCTTTTCACATTGTCTGTCAGGTGTGTTTCCAGTACTTTTGGCAATTAATTAATTTCACCTTTTTGAATGTCGACATCACAAAACAATTCCAGTAAAATGTATAAAAGGTGACAACAATAAGGAAAGGGCCTGGGTAACAAAAGTATTCTTGCGCTTTGCTTGCTTAATAACATACTGTACATATGTCCGGCTTTTTTGCAATAGCAGGCTCTGTCGTAGCCGGCCATGACCGGGAGACCCATGGGGCGGCGCACAATTGGCCCAGAGTCGTCCAGGGTAGGGGAGGGAATGGCCGGCAGGGATGTAGAGCATGGCGTTTGCAACGCCAGGGTTGTGGGTTCGATTCCCACGGGGGGCCAGTATGAAAAATAAAAAGATAATGTAAGTCGCTCTGGATAAGAGCGTCTGCTAAATGACTAAAATGTAAATGTAAAATGGTAACATTAATATTTGTTTTTGTGGCACAGTGTTTCTTTTCACTCATGTTACAGAGTCTGTTCAGTGAACCATGCTTGTGTGATAATGAGTAACCTTGCCCGAAACCTGAAGGTTTGCGTTAGCTCCCTAAGCAAATGAATAGGCTCGAGTTCAGTGTGCTACCAGTCTTACAGTCCTGTCCAGAAACAACAGCATTGGTTTGCTCCTACTTGTCTGTGTCGACGTGGTAATCAAGCTATAAACCTGAATATCCTGCACATTTCCTTCTGGCCTTGTAATGAAAATAAAATGTGTTAGAAAAACATGGGGGGGGAGAAACAGAAGTTACATGTTACCGTGGCAACCCTGATAAATACATCCCATAACTAGGTCCCTGGCCGCTGAGATTAGAACAGTGGGACATGGAAAAGGATAGCTTTTGTTACATTCCTGGGGTCTGGTCGCTGAGCGATGGCGATGGTGCTATTAGACTGCATTTATCGGCTTTAGGTTAACGAGCGCAGAAGGAATGTCTCACCACTGGCTGTCCCGTCCGGTACATTGTGTGACAGTGAACGCAAATAAAAACGTAATACTAAAACTCAAATAAAACTGATGTTCTCTGGAATTAACCGACTGTGGATTAACACACTGCTATTTCTACAGCACGTGTACAGCCTCAGTGTGCTTCCATATCAATGGAATAATATCAATGGATATCAATGGAATGATATCAATGGAATAATATCAATGGATATCAATGGAATAATATCAATGGATATCAATGGAATAATATCAATGGATATCAATGGAATAATATCAATGGATATCAATGGAATAATATCAATGGATATCAATGGAATAATATCAATGGATATCAATGGAATAACATCAATGGATATCAATGGAATAATATCAATGGAATAATATCAATGGATATCAATGGAATAATATCAATGGATATCAATGGAATAATACATCTAATAGTATAATCTAATAGTAAAAAGGTCCCACATAAAACACTTTAGACATTGACTTAAACATTCCCTTTACCTTGTTTGTATTAAATGCATGCTGCCCCATACCTATCCCTACCCATAATCCATTGTCCCCATTCCTTTAGCCATATTTTTGTCTTTGGGAAGACTGGCAGGCTGGCAAGGGCCCATTATCCCAGGACAGAATGCAGTCCTTATAGACTCACCTGTTTAAATATAGCTTGTCTACACACACCTACACTGTCGTGAAAAAGTATTTTCACCCTTTCAGATTCTCTATTTTTTTATATTTCTGACACTGAATATTAGATAAAGGGAACCTGAGTGAACAAATAACACAAAATGTTGATACTTTTTTCATTTATTTAATTAACAAAGTTATGCAACACCCAATGCCCCTGTGTGAAAAAGTGATTGCCCCCTTACACTCAATAACTGGTTGTGCCATTTGTAGCTGCTTCCTGCAGTTGTTGATCAGTCTCTCACAATAATGAATTCTGCTCTGTATCAGAGAAACCTAAAGGAGAATGTCAGGCCATCCATCCGTGAGCTGAAGTGCAAGCAAGACAATGATCCAGAACGAATCAAATCACAATCAAATCAAGCTTTATTTATACAGCACATTTCAGACATTGAATGCAACACAATGTGCTTCACAGGAAGAAAACAAATTAAAACAATTAAAATAAAAACTGAAATATTTACTACACAACATACATAAGAATAACAAATACTGAACGACTAAAAAGCACCCTAAGTAAAAAGCAAAGCTAAAAAGGTGTGTTTTAAGATCTCTTTTAAAAACGTCCACAGTTTTGGCCCCCCTCAGGTTCTCTGGCAGGCTATTCCAGAGGCTGGGGGCATAATAACTAAAGGCTGCCTCCCCATGCCTCTTGGTCCTAGGCTTTGGGATAGTTAAAAGGCCAGTGCCAGAGGACCTAGGGACCTACTGGGTACATAACTTAAAAGCATGTCTGACATGTATTGGGGTGCACAATCGTGGATTGATTTAAAAACGAATAGAATAATCTTACAATTAATTAATTATATATCAGCGCGCGACATCCGCACCTTGGCAATGTTCCTCAGGTGGTAAAAAGCTTCTTTGGTCTCATTCCTGATGTGTGATTCGAAAATTGAGTTCAGAATCTAAAATAACACCTGGATTTTTTTAACCTTGTGTTTTATCTTTATTGCCCGTGAATTAAAATGTGAGGCCAGATTCTCTCTCTGTGCTTTGGCTCCAACAGTAAGTACCTCGGTCTCGTCTTGATTTAGCTGGAGGAAGTTGTGAGCCATCCAAGTATTTAAATCACTTATAGAGTCAAATAATTTATCTGTGGAGCTAAAATCCTCTGCTTACACAGAAATGTAAAGTTGTGTATCGTCTGCGTAGCAGTGAAAATTAACACTGTGCTTTCTGATAACGCTGCCAAGTGGTAACATATATAAATTGAATAGTACAGGACCCAAAATCGAACCTTGTGGAATGCCACATGTGATATGTATTATCTCTGAGTTAGGTTCACCAAGGGTGCCAAAAAAACTCTAGACCGGTTAAATAGGTCCTAGTCTACATCAGAATGGCTGAAAATAAACACATTTAAAAGTTCTGGAATGGCCTAGTCAAAGTCCAGACCTAAACCCGATTGAGATGTTGTGGCAGGACATGAAACTAGCAGTTCATGCTTGAAAACCCACACGTCACTGAGTTAAAGCAGTTCTGCATGGAAGAGTGGGCCAAAATTCCTCCACAGCGACGTGAGAGACTGATCAACAACTACAGGAAGCATTTGGTTGGAGTCATTGCAGCTAAACAACCAGTTATTGACTGTAAGGGGGCAATTACTTTTTCACACACAGGGGCATTGGGTATTGCATAACTTTGTTTATTAAATAAATGAAAAAGTATCAAAATGTTGTGTTATTTGTCGCTCAGGTTCCATGTATATAATATTAGGGTTTTGGTTGAAGCTCCGATAACATTCCGTTTCCAAAATAGGCAAAAATAGAGAACATCTGAAAGGGAGCAAATAATGTTTCACTGCACTGTACACACACACACACACGGTGGATAAATACAGTGCCTTCATAACGGAAGGTAGCCGTCAAGTGATTTAAGGTTGCCATTGTTTAGCCGATACGCAATCACTGTGAATGAGGAGTCATCTCACACACACTCTCCCCCTCCAACCTTTATTTTTTTCACCATTCTGTGCGCTCTCTATTCCCCCCCCAACCCACATCCCTCTGGAGCCATTCCAACCCCATTACATCACCCTTAACACTCTCCTGGTCAACAGACAGAGGAAAGTAAAGGAATGTCAAGAAATCAAGGAAAGGAACCCATTCCCTGTAACGTCTGTCCACATGGAGCATTTCAAATCACTGCTTGTTTTCGTTTGCTGCCCTTGACGTGGATTTACTCAGATAGCACGAGGGCTAATTGTCGTAACACCCTGACTCTATAGATGACCTCAGAGAGGAGGGGCGGAGATAGAAGGCAAGTGAAAGAGAGAGACAGGTGGGTACAAGAAAGAGAGAGAGAGAGCAAAGTAAAGAGAAAGAGAGGAGGACTGACATCTCTGACTGGGTCGGCGCGGGGGGAAATGGTGAGAACCGTCGGAGGCTCTGGCCTGCCTGTGTTGTTTCAGCCCACTCTGGAGCGGCCAGGCCAGGCCAGCGCTGCGCTGCGCTCGTTTCCCCTCTCCCTCCAATCCAAACGGAATGACTCAACCAGGGCTGTCCCTCGCCGGCCCCTCAGGGCCCCCGCAATAACTCAACCCTGAGAGGTCTACCGGTGTTGGTAGCCAGTGACCTCATTCTGCCACGGCGTAGACACTCAGGTAGGGGACGAGCTGGAAGCCCCGTTGCGTGCTGGGACAGGGTATCTCCCTCCCCCCCCCGCCCCCCAAACTCACAGTTTGAGGGTCATCCGCAGGGCACAGCCAACCCCACATGTATTGAGATGGGATGGGGAAAGTTAATGAAACTCTATTCTATTGAGTTTGCTCGGTGCTTAACCTTGCAGTTCTTTGTTTTCTTTCTTTTCAAGGCTTTATTCTTCCCGAAAGGTTGGCCAGAAGGAAAGGAATGTGAAAGGGATGTGAAAGGTTGGCCAGAAGGAAAGTGATGTGAAAGGTTGGCCAGAAGGAAAGTGATGTGAAAGGTTGGCCAGAAGGAAAGTGATGTGAAAGGTTGGCCAGAAGGAAAGGGATGTGCGTACAAGCCTCTAAACCCAAGGAGATACAATAGTATTCAAACGGAGGACACACAAACATAGATAAACATGCGCACAAACACGCCACACACACAGGTCTTACCTGCTAGGTCTTCCTTGGATGAGGCCATGCGTGGGGAGCCGTGCATAGGTTCGATCTTCAGAGAAAGCCTGCAACAACAACAACCATCTGGTCAGCAACCGGAGAGACTCACAATTCATTTACCTCAAAATCACTGCTTGAGCCACTCACCATACCTTGTGATATCATAGCTTTTGAATGATCCCTATGTCTATGTCCTTATGCCCATAGCACTGGATATCAGTGGCTCCCTTTAAAGTAGGAGTGTTGATTTAATATGTGTGACAGAAATCCTTGCCAGGGGGAAATGGATGTTAAAAGTCAAAGCTTGTGTTTGATTCTATTATACAAATCTGAAAACAAATGAAATGTTTGGAGCTCAAAAACAAGTAGGGTCTCTGTCAGAAGAAAACCTTCTTTGCCACATGTGAAGCCTGTAGCGGCATGCCAACAGCTTAGGGGGGCGCTATTTGATTCTTCACTGTTACAATCAAATAATATAATCTGTATGATGCTTCAATTAAATGTTTTGATCAAATGACCTCAACAAAAAAAAAGTATATCCTATCACATCTGGAAATTGATTTTACACTACACACTTAACCTTCATACTACCAACATATTGGATTACCCAATAATAAACTATTGGAACAAGCAACAATCATAGAAGAATATAAACTTAATTCTTATCAAAACATCATGAGACATATAAATTTAAAAAATACTTATTTTAGCAAAATTATAGTTAATTTCCATATCCTGTAAAACAAAAATAGGTTTCCTTTAATGTGTAGCTTTTCCCCAAAGTACAATCCACATTAGTCCTAAAAAGCTGATTTACCATCATTTGATTGTAGTATCATTTCGTTTTTAGAATTTTGAAGTAAATACAAATGTGGTCATATTTACAGCAACATTTGAAATACACAAAAAGTGATTCATACATGGATCCTAGGAGACAATGACCAGCTTAGTTCTCTTTATCTACAGTGAGGGAAAAAAGTATTTGATCCCCTGCTGATTTTGTACGTTTGCCCACTGACAAAGAAATGATCAGTCTATAATAGTAATGGTAGGTTTATTTGAACAGTGAGAGACAGAATAACAACAAAAAATCTAGAAAAATGCATGTAACATTTTTTATAAATTGATTTGCATTTTAATGAGGGAAATAAGTATTTGACCCCCTCTCAATCAGAAAGATTTCTGGCTCCCAGGTGTCTTTTATACAGGTAAAGAGCTGAGATTAGGAGCACACTCTTAAAGGGAGTGCTCCTCATCTCAGTTTGTTACCTGTATAAAAGACACCTGTCCACAGAAGCAATCAATCAATCAGATTCCAAACTCTCCACCATGGCCAAGACCAAAGAGCTCCCCAAGGATGTCAGGGACAAGATTATAGACCTACACAAGGCTGGAATGGGCTACAAGACCATCGCCAAGCAGCTTGGTGAGAAGGTGACAACAGTTGGTGCGATTATTCGCAAATGGAAGAAACACAAAAGACCTGTCAATCTCCCTCGGCCTGGGGCTCCATGCAAGATCTCACCTTGTGGAGTTGCAATGATCATGAGAACGGTGAGGAATCAGCCCAGAACTACACAGGAGGATCTTGTCAATGATCTCAAGGCAGCTGGGACCATAGTCACCAAGAAAACAATTGGTAACACACTACGCCGTGAAGGCCTAAAATCCTGCAGCGCCCGCAAGGTCCCCCTGCTCAAGAAAGCACATATATAGGCCCGTCTGAAGTTTGCCAATGAACATCTGAATGATTCAGAGGAGAACTGGGTGAAAGTGTTGTGGTCAGATGAGACCAAAATCGAGCTCTTTGGCATCAACTCAACTCGCCGTGTTTGGAGGAGGAGGAATGCTGCCTATGACCCCAAGAACACCATCCCCACCGTCAAACATGGAGGTGGAAACATTATGCTTTGGGGGTGTTTTTCTGCTAAGGGGACAGGACAACTTCACCGCATCAAAGGGACGATGGACGGGGCCATGTACCGTCAAATCTTGGTTGAGAACCTCCTTCCCTCAGCCAGGGCATTGAAAATGGGTCGTGGATGGGTATTCCAGCATGACAATGACCCAAAACACACGGCCAAGGCAACAAAGGAGTGGCTCAAGAAGAAGCACATTAAGGTCCTGGAGTGGCCTAGCCAGTCGGTAGGTTTTTGCTCCAACCCTGTTCCTGGAGAGCTACCGTCCTGTAGGTTTTCACTCCAACCCTAATCTAGCGCACCTGATTCTAATAATTAGCAGGTTGATAAGATGAATCAGGTTAGTAAACCCTGGGGTTGGAGTGAAAACCTACATGAGGGTAGCTCTCCAGGAACAGGGTTGCCATACGATACATTAGGCCATGTTAGGGTTCAATCCCAGGTGACAACAGCATAACAAAGCTAGAGGGGAATGGCGTATCATTGCTGCTTTCGAGTCCCCTTTGAGCGATGTACAAAATGTTCCCCTGTGGTTCAAGATACATTACTCTCCCTCACAGCTGGAGCTAAACACTCCCTCACAGGGGTAAATGGTAGAGCTAAACACTCCCTCACAGGGGTAAATGGTAGAGCTAAACGCTCCCTCACAGGGGTAAATGGTAGAGCTAAACACTCCCTCACAGCTGGAGCTAAACACTCCCTCACGGGGGTAAATGGTAGAGCTAAACACTCCCTCACAGGGGTAAATGGTAGAGCTAAACGCTCCCTCACGGGGGTAAATGGTAGACCTAAACACTCCCTCACAGGGGTAAATGGTAGAGCTAAACGCTCCCTCACGGGGGTAAATGGTAGACCTAAACACTCCCTCACGGGGGGTAAATGGTAGAGCTAAACGCTCCCTCACGGGGGGTAAATGGTAGAGCTAAACGCTCCCTCACAAGGGGTAAATGGTAGAGCTAAACGCTCCCTCACGGGGGTAAATGGTAGACCTAAACACTCCCTCACAAGGGTAAATGGTAGAGCTAAACGCTCCCTCACGGGGGTAAATGGTAGAGCTAAACACTCCCTCACGGGGGTAAATGGTAGAGCTAAACGCTCCCTCACGGGGGTAAATGGTAGAGCTAAACACTCCCTCACGGGGGGTAAATGGTAGAGCTAAACGCTCCCTCACGGGGGTAAATGGTAGAGCTAAACACTCCCTCACGGGGGTAAATGGTAGAGCTAAATGCTCCCTCACGGGGGTAAATGGTAGAGTTAAACACTCCCTCACAGGGGTAAATGGTAGAGCTAAACGCTCCCTCACGGGGGTAAATGGTAGAGCTAAACACTCCCTCACAAGGGTAAATGGTAGAGCTAAACACTCCCTCACGGGGGTAAATGGTAGAGCTAAACACTCCCTCACAGGGGTAAATGGTAGAGCTAAACGCTCCCTCACAGGGGTAAATGGTAGAGCTAAACACTCCCTCACAGGGGTAAATGGTAGAGCTAAACACTCCCTCACGGGGGTAAATGGTAGAGCTAAACACTCCCTCACAGGGGTAAATGGTAGAGCTGAACGCTCCCTCACAGGGGTAAATGGTAGACCTAAACACTCCCTCACAGGGGTAAATGGTAGAGCTAAACGCTCCCTCACGGGGGTAAATGGTAGAGCTAAACGCTCCCTCACGGGGGTAAATGGTAGAGCTAAACGCTCCCTCACGGGGGTAAATGGTAGAGCTAAACACTCCCTCACAGGGGTAAATGGTAGACCTAAACACTCCCTCACAAGGGGTAAATGGTAGAGCTAAACGCTCCCTCACAAGGGTAAATGGTAGACCTAAACACTCCCTCACAGGGGTAAATGGTAGAGCTAAACACTCCCTCACAGGGGTAAATGGTAGAGCTAAACACTCCCTCACAGGGGTAAATGGTAGAGCTAAATGCTCCCTCACAGCTGGAGCTAAACACTCCCTCACGGGGGTAAATGGTAGAGCTAAACGCTCCCTCACAGGGGTAAATGGTAGAGCTAAATGCTCCCTCACGGGGGTAAATGGTAGAGCTAAACACTCCCTCACAGGGGTAAATGGTAGAGCTAAACGCTCCCTCACGGGGGTAAATGGTAGAGCTAAACACTCCCTCACAAGGGTAAATGGTAGAGCTAAACACTCCCTCACGGGGGTAAATGGTAGAGCTAAACACTCCCTCACAGGGGTAAATGGTAGAGCTAAACGCTCCCTCACAGGGGTAAATGGTAGAGCTAAACACTCCCTCACAGGGGTAAATGGTAGAGCTAAACACTCCCTCACAGGGGTAAATGGTAGAGCTAAACGCTCCCTCACAGGGGTAAATGGTAGACCTAAACACTCCCTCACAGGGGTAAATGGTAGAGCTAAACGCTCCCTCACGGGGGTAAATGGAAGAGCTAAATGCTCCCTCACGGGGGTAAATGGTAGAGCTAAACACTCCCTCACAGGGGTAAATGGTAGACCTAAACACTCCCTCACAAGGGGTAAATGGTAGAGCTAAACACTCCCTCACAGGGGTAAATGGTAGAGCTAAACACTCCCTCACAGGGGTAAATGGTAGAGCTAAACACTCCCTCACAGGGGTAAATGGTAGAGCTAAATTCTCCCTCACAGCTGGAGCTAAACACTCCCTCACGGGGGTAAATGGTAGAGCTAAACGCTCCCTCACAGGGGTAAATGGTAGAGCTAAACGCTCCCTCACAGGGGTAAATGGTAGAGCTAAACACTCCCTCACAGGGGTAAATGGTAGAGCTAAATGCTCCCTCACAGGGGTAAATGGTAGAACTAAAAGCACATTTATGTCAAGGGAAATCAATGAAGATCGTATGGCAAACAACACATAAACACTTTGAGAGGAAGGCCTGAGGGTCACAACTCAGATCTGTGTTGGACAGAAGATATCCAGATGGACAGTGCGTTTTTATCGTGGGTATAAATCGTGGGTATAAATAACCTAAATTCAGAGCTTTCCAACTCCACTACATTAACATTCCTGTCTTCATTATATTGGATCAAATGCATTCTTTGAGATGGGGTTCTGCCAACCTGCAATGGTGTTGATGGAAAATGTGAACATTGATAGGTCCCGAAATACAGATAAATCACTGTTAGTGCAGATTAATTCCTGGTTAGGGACATTTCAGTGAACAACTACAGTAACACACAGCTCCAAATGAGGATGGCTTCAATTAGTGAGTGAGTGAGGAAGAAGCAGCTCTTAAAGGGGCAATCTGCAGTTGCTACACAGATTTACGGGCTTATAAATTAATTATACAGTATGTACCCATTGGTTCTTGAAGAATATAAATTATGAGCTTAGTTCAACTGTCATACCCCATCAGAAGCCAAAATGTAAGCTTGTTATAAAGAAAAATGTAAACAAAAAATAAATATCCTCAAAACATGGTTAAAACTATAATGTTGATAGCATGGACGGTCAGTCCTTGCATCCATACCTCTGTCCATGAATTTGAGAGTGGTTACATATCTCCAGCCCCATCCCTCAACTTTTTACCTGAAAAGGGGCGGGGAGGCGCTTTGTTATCGTTTCAACTGCTGATTGCCGCTTTAAATCACACAAATATCAAAACTATCAATGCAGCTTCTCCCGGAGTAAACAGTACATTTCTGACGGCAAATACATGTGTATATATTAAATCAAATAAAACCCAAACAAAGCATGCTGACAACAGACAGACTAACTGACAGACAAACACTAACTAACTGACAAACACTAACTGAGAGACTAACTAACAGACAAAGACTAACTCCTGTATTGTCAACTATTTTCCAAAAGTATTTTGGGCTGCCTGAAGAACTCATTACTCACTGGATGTGATTTGCCGAAAGTACGTATTCACACACACAGCAATGTAATTCAATGTGTGTGTGAGTATTACCGTAGGACACAGCTCTTCTGGGAAATCAAATAATTTCAATCAGGTTGTTTTTTAAAGTGGGTCATGACAAATGGATCAAAGGAATTTTCCTTCATAAAAAGTTGAAGTATTATAGTTAATGCTCAAAGTTGTGACGTACAGTGCATTCGGAAAGTATTCAGACCGCTTGACTTTTTCCACATTTTGTTACGTTACAGTCTTATTCTAAAATGGATTAAATCGTTTTCCCCCTCATCAATCTACACACAATACCCCATGATGACAAAGCAAAAACAGGTTTTTAGAAATGTTAAAAATAAATAAATAATGACATTTACATAAATATTCAGACCCTTTACTCAGTACTTTGGCAGCGATTACAGCCTTGAGTCTTCTTGGGTATGACACTATAAGCTTGGAACACCTGTATTTGGGGAGTTTCTCCCATTCTTCTCTGCAGATCCTCTCAAGCTCTGTCAGGTTGGATGGAGAGCGTCACTGCACCACTATTTGCACAACTATTTTCAGGTCTCTCAAGAGATGTTAGATCGGGTTCAAGTCCAGGCTCTGGCTGGGCCACTCAAGGACATTCAGAGACTTGTCCCGAAGCCACTCCTGCATTGTCTTGGCTGTGTGCTTAGGGTTGTTGTCCTGTTGAAAGGTGAACCTTCGCCCCAGTCTGAGGTCCTGAGCACTCTGGAGCAGGTTTTCATCAAGGATCTCTATGTACTTTGCTCCGTTCATCTTTCCCTCGATCCTGACTAGTCTCCCAGTCCCTGCAGCTGAAAAACATCCCCACAGCATGATGCTGCCACCACCATGCTTCACCGTAGGGATGGTGCCAGGTTTCCTCCAGACGTGACGCTTGGCATTCAGGCCAAAGAGTTCAATCTTGGTTTGATCAGACCAGAGAATCTTGTTTCTCATGGTCAGAGTCCTTTCGGTGCTTTTTGGCAAACTCCAAGCGGGCTGTCATGTGCCTTTTACTGAGGAATGGCTTCCGTCTGGCCACTATACCATAAAGGCCTGATTGGGGGAGTGCTGAAGAGATGGTTCTCCTTCTGGAAGGATCTCCCATCTCCACAGAGGAACTCTGGAGCTCTGTCAGAGTGACCATTGGGTTCTTGGTCACCTTTCTGACCAAGGCCCTTCTCCCCCGATTGCTCAATTTGGCCGGGTGGCCAGCTCTAGGAAGAGTCTTGGTGGTTCCAAACTTCTTCCTTTTAAGAATGATGGAGGCCACTGTGTTCTTGGGGACCTTCAATGCTGCAGACATTTGTTGGTACCTTTCCCCAGATCTGTGCCTTGACACAATCCTGTCTCGGAGCTCTACGGACAATTCCTTCGACCTCATGGCTTGGTTTTTGCTCTGACATGCACTGTCAACTGTGGGACCTTATATAGACAGGTGTGTGCCTTTCCAAATCATGTCCAATCAACAGAATTTACCACAGGTGGAATCCAATCAAGTTGTAGAAACATCAAGGATGTTCAATGGAAACGGGATGCCCGTTTGATATCGATATCATACCGGTTTGTTGAAAATACATTGCAACTTTTCTGTTCACTTTCACAGTTCTGTGAAGTCCAGATAAGTGCTACTGGGCCAGGAGTGAATGTTCTGGTAGCATCAACATGCCTAAGCAGTTTGAATACAATGGGAAGCCCAGCCACAGTTGACGGCACATCAGCAGTATGCTAAATGGTGATGGATCATACATGACTGGTGGAGAGAGGCAGAAACTGACAGCTGTGGACAGCCACAGCAGCGCTGGTATACGAGTAGTTTCCACTGTAACCCTCTACTCTCCTCTGGTCATAACCTGCCCTGGTTACAGTCTGAACCAGACAACTGTACTTCTCTACTCTGGTCCTAACCTGCCCTGGTTACAGTCTGAACCAGACAACTGTACTTCTCTACTCTGGTCATAACCTGCCATGGTTACAGTCTGAACCAGACAACTGTACTCCTCTCCTCTGGTCATAACCTGCCCTGGTTACAGTCTGAACCAGACAACTGTACTTCTCTACTCTGGTCATAACCTGCCCTGGTTACAGTCTGAACCAGACAACTGTACTTCTCTACTCTGGTCATAACCTGCCCTGGTTACAGTCTGAAACCAGACAACTGTACTTCTCTACTCTGGTCATAACCTGCCCTGGTTACAGTCTGAACCAGACAAACTGTACTTCTCTACTCTGGTCATAACCTGCCATGGTTACAGTCTGGAACCAGACAACTGTACTCCTCTCTCTGGTCATAACCTGCCCTGGTTACAGTCTGAACCAGACAACTGTACTTCTCTACTCTGGTCATAACCTGCCCTGGTTACAGTCTGAACCAGACAACTGTACTTCTCTACTCTGGTCATAACCTGCCCTGGTTACAGTCTGAACCAGACAACTGTACTTCTCTACTCTGGTCATAACCTGCCCTGGTTACAGTCTGAACCAGACAACTGTACTTCTCTACTCTGGTCATAACCTGCCCTGGTTACAGTCTGAACCAGACAACTGTACTTCTCTACTCTGGTCATAACCTGCCCTGGTTACAGTCTGAACCAGACAACTGTACTTCTCTACTCTGGTCATAACCTGCCCTGGTTACAGTCTGAACCAGACAACTGTACTTCTCTACTCTGGTCATAACCTGCCCTGGTTACAGTCTGAACCAGACAACTGTACTCCTCTCCTCTGGTCATAACCTGCCCTGGTTACAGTCTGAACCAGACAACTGTACTCCTCTCCTCTGGTCATAACCTGCCCTGGTTACAGTCTGAACCAGACAACTGTACTTCTCTACTCTGGTCATAACCTGCCCTGGTTACAGTCTGAACCAGACAACTGTACTTCTCTCCTCTGGTCATAACCTGCCCTGGTTACAGTCTGAACCAGACAACTGTACTCCTCCAGACATTTCATCAGTCTTTTTTTTCTTCTCCCTCTTACACAGGATGGAAAGTTACAGTACATTAAAAGAACAACAGACAGAGGGAGAGAGGGATGGAGGGATGGAGAGAGGGAGGGAGGGATGGAGAGAGGGAGGGATGGAGAGAGGGAGGGAGGGATGGAGAGAGGGAGGGAGGGAGGGATGGAGAGAGGGAGGGAGGGATGGAGAGAGGGAGAGATGGAGAGAGGGAGGGAGGGATGGAGAGGGAGCGTCCAGGTTGGTCAGTGCAGAGGAAAGCAGCAGACGGATGGAGAGAGGGAGGGAGGGATGGAGAGAGGGAGGGAGGGGAGAGAGGGAGGGAGGGATGGAGAGAGGGGGGGAGGGAGGGATGGAGAGAGGGAGGGAGGGAGGGATGGAGAGAGGGATGGGAGGGATGGAGAGAGGGAGAGATGGAGAGAGGGAGAGAGGAAGAGATGGAGAGGGAGCGTCCAGGTTGGTCAGTGCAGAGGAAAGCAGCAGACGGATGGAGAGAGGGAGGGGAGGGAGGGAGAGATGGAGAGGGAGCGTCCAGACGGATGGAGAGAGGGAGGGGAGGGAGGGAGAGAGGGAGAGATGGAGAGGGAGAGATGGAGAGGGAGCGTCCAGACGGATGGAGAGAGGGAGGGGAGGGATGGAGGTGAAAGCAGCAGACTGAGCTCATGATGTAGGCGTTTGGATGAAGATCAAGGGCTCTCTCCTCTTGCTCTCCCTTTCTCGCTCTGGTCGCTAAGGGACTTTCAGACTGAGTCAGGGTCACTTCACCTTGGAGGATCGCAGACAGCCATCACTATGGTTACCACATGGGAACCCCCCTCCACTGGTCCGGATGGTTACCACAACCGTCACCACAAAACTGCCATCCCCCCCAAACCCACCTCTCTCCTCCATCCCTCCCTCAATTGTTTGGAATGTGGCCATCCCGTTCTATCAGGCCCTCCATCCACTGTTCCAATTCCACCAACATCTCTCCCACACACCAGGAGATGGTCTGATGAGACAGAAACCTCCCCAGGCCACATTTAACAGAAAAGTAGACAAGCTGTACTGCAGTGCTGGATATGGGAACCAGGTGTGGGTTTCCAACAGCTACGGGGGCAGGAAGAAATAGAGTGTCCATTTAAAAACAGTGGTAGTTGTGAAGCCTGCTACTAAACGGTTGTTAAACAGGGTATGTGTGAAGTGAAAGGCCTGCTACTAACACTGTTTATATAACGTTGGTGGAAGGACTGTGTACTAACACTGTTTAAAACAGTGGTGAAGCCTGCTACAAACAAGTGTTTAAACAGCGGGTGAAGCATGCTTACTAACACAGTGTTTAAAAGCAGGGTTGGAAGGCCAGTACTAAGGTGTTAAAACGACGTGGTGAAGGGCCGTTACTCACACAGTTTTAAAACCGTGGCGAAGCCGTTAGCGAACACAAGTGTTAAAAGCAGAGATGGCGACGCAGACTGCTCCTAACACTGTTAAAAAAGGGGTGGTGAGATTGTACTAAACACTGTGATAAGAAACAGTGGTGTGAATGCCTGTATGCTCACATGTTGACAACAGTGGGCTGCAGCCGTGCTAGTGAACAGTTAAAACGAAGTGGTGAGCCTGCTACTGACACAGTGTCAAAAAAACAGTGGTGAAAGCCTGCTACTAAAACAGGGTTAAAACAGTGTTGAAGCCTGATACAAACCGTGTTAAAATAGTGGTGAGCCTCTACTCAGTGTTTAAACAGTGGTGATGAAGCTGCATAACACAGTGTTAAAACAGGGTGAAACCTGGACTAACACGGTGTTTGTGTTTTAAAACAAGTGGTTAGCCTGCCCTACAAACACGGGTGTTGGTTAAAACAGTGTGAAGCCTGTACTACAACGTGTTAAAACCGGAGTGAAGCCTGTACTAACCTATCACCGGTTAAAACAGTTGGTGAAGCAGTTGCTATACAGGTGTTCTTAAAACATGGTGAAGCTGCTACTAACAGTGTTAAAACAGTGGTGAAGCCTGCTACTGACACAGTGTTAAAAACAGTGGTGAAGGCTGGTACTAACAAGTGTTTAAAACAGGGTGAAGCTGTGTACTGCACAGTGTTAAACAGTGGTGAAGCCTGCTAATAACAAGTGTTAAACCAGTGGGTAAGCATGCTACTAACAAGTGTTTAAAACAGTGGAGTGTGGTGTTTGAAGAGGTGGGAAGCCTCAGTAATTAACTACACAGTGTTCAACAACGGAGTGGTTGAGCCTGTACTAACAGTGGGTTAAAACAGTGTGAAGGCATTGCTACGAACACAGTGTTAAAACAGTGGTGAAAGCCTGTGCTAACATTGTTGATAAAAACAGTGGTGAAGCCTGCTCCTAACACAGTGTTAAAACGTGGTGAAGACTTGCAACTAACACAGTGTTAAAACAGTGGTGTCTGAAGCTGCCTACTAAACAAGTGTTAGAGAGGTTAAAACAGTGGTGAATGAAGCCTGCACTACTAAACAGTGTTGAAAACAGGGGGTTGAAGCCTGGCCTAGACAACAGTGTTAAACCAGTGGTGAAAGCCTGAAACTAACCAGTGTTAAAACAGTTAGGTGACGCCTGCTACTAACAGTGTTTTAAAACAGTGGTGAAGCCTGCTACTAAAGGTGTGGGTTTTAAAAAGATGTGGTGAAGACTGCTACGAACACAGTGTTTAAAACAGGGTGAAGGACTGCTACTAACAGTGTTTAGAAACGCAGTGGTGAAGCCTGCTCAACACAGTATTAAACCAGGGTGACGCCTGCCTACAACACCGTGTAAAACCTTGGTGAAGCCTGCTACTAACACAGTGTTACAAAGTGGTTGAGACTCTACTAACAGTGTTAAACAGTGGTGAAAGCTGATACTAACAGTGGTTTTAACACAGTTGGTTGAAGCCTGCACTGACACAGGTTAAAACAGTGGTGAAGCCTGCTACTAACAGGGTGAAAACAGTGGTGTGAAGCCTGCACCACTGAAACAGTGTTAAAACAGTGGTTGAATGAATGAAGCCTGCTATACCAGTGTTAAAACAGTGGTGAAGCCTGTACTACACTGGTGGGTAGAAACAGTGGTGAAGCCGTACGAACACATTGTTCAAAAAGTGGTGTGAGCCTGTACTAACAGTTAACACAGTGGTTGTTTCCAAAAGCATGCTACTGACCGGTGTTTAAAACAGTGGTGAAGCCGCTACTAACACAGGGTTAAAACAGTGGTGAATGAAGCCTGCTACTAAACACAGTGTTAAAACAGTGGTTGAAGGCCTGCAATACACAGTGTTAAAACACAGTGGTTACCGCTACTAACAAAGGTTAAAACAGTGGTGAAGCCTGCTACTAAACAGTGTAAAAGAGATGGTGAAGCTGCACTAACAGTGTGTTAAAGACAGTGGTGAAGCCGCTACTAAGCACAGTGTTAAAACAGTGGGTGATGAAGCCTGCTGTAACACAGTGTTTTTTAAAACAGTGGTGAAGCTGCTCCTAAACCCAGTTAAAACAGGGTGAAGCCTGACACTAACACAGTGTTAAAAACATGGTGAAGCCTGCTACAACACAGTGTTTAAAACGGGTGAAGCTGCCTACTAACACAGTTTTAAAACAGTGGTGAAGCCTGTATAACAGTGTGTAAAACAGTGGTGAAAGCCTGTACTAACAGTGTTTAAAACAGTGGTGAAGCCTGCTACTAACACAGTGTTTAAAAACAGTGGTGAAGGCCTGCTACTAACAAGTGTGTTTAAAACAGTGGTGAAGCCTCACTAACACAGTTAAAACAGTGGTGAAGCCTTGCTATAACACAGTGTTAAAAACAGTGGTGAAGTGCCTAATAAACTGTGTTTAAAAACAGTGGTGAAGCCTGCTATAACCGTTTTTAAAACAGTGGTAAAGCCTGCTACTAAAACATGTTTTAAAAACAGTGGTGAAGCCTGCTATAACAGTGTTAAAACAGTGGTGAACCCTGTACTAAAAAGTGTTAAAACAGTGGTGAAAAAAGCCAAACGGG